>CAUYQV010128073.1:0-15744 GCA_963574575.1 Galagoides demidoff | reverse complement strand
AAAAGCTGATTTCTTTTAATATTCTTTTCTTCCGATAATAAGAATGATTTTATTTTCTTGGTGAAACAAAGTTTCATGTGAATCTTCCCTGTTGGAAAGCTTTTATGATTTAAAACCTTTTAGGGATTATAACATACTATTTGTTAATTTTTGGGAGAACTCATCTTCCCAGATCAGATTAAAGCTTCTTAAAAAAAAATGTTTTCAGTAGCCAGAATGGCATTGCCTAAAAATTGAATGGCATTGATGGCAAGATAAGCATTTAGGGTAGTGTTTTATTTGCATATTTGTAAGTACTTATTCACTGTGGAAACATATACTTGATGGAAACCAGGTGTGTCTATGGAAGCTGCTTTTTCTTTTTTTTAGTTTTCTTACACAGTGTTCATTTTACCTTGTTACATTTTTATGTTGCATTCAGCGTAAATCAAAATGAAACAAAAATCTGTTTAATTGGCACAGAAAAGGGCCATGTGAAAAGAAACATATTGGGTAAAATTTTACCAATAGGGAATTAGGATTTAGAGGGATGGATTTGAGTTACAGTCCCATGGAAACTCTTTTGTAATTCAGGATATGGGTGTTATATGTATGTACCTTATCAAATTATTATTGCTTCTAGGTTGAAATAAGGATTAAAATTGCATTAAAATAGATCACTGAATGTTACTCTTTGTGAAACTGAACTTTTTGTGTGCCACTTAAAAATGTTACCTATAGATCAGTATTTGGGAAAATTTTTTGTTCTTAACCTGTTATGATTAAGGAATAAAGTACAAAATATTAAACAAACAAAAAAAGATTATTCTTTCCCCATTAAATTGCTATTGCATTTGTGTTGAAAATCAATTGACAAAGATTAGTGTGAGTTTACTTTTGGGTTGTATATTTTGTTCTATTGATCTATGTATATATCCTTTATTTAATACCATACAGTCTTAAGTAGTACATATTTATGACAAGTCTTGAAATTGGATGATAAATTTTTAAATTTGTTCCTTTAAAAATTATTTTGGCTATTGAGGTTCCTTTTCCTTTCCATAGAAATTTCTTGTAAATTTCTATAAAAAGTCTCCTGGAACTTTGAAAGGGTATATATTAAATCTATTAAATTGGGGGAGTTGTTATCTTAACACTGAGTCTTCTAATCTACAAGCAGAGTATATATCCTATTCATTTAGATCTTGAAAATTCTTTTTATCAGTGTTTTGTAGTTTTTAGCATATACATCTTGGGCAGATTTTTACCTAAATATTTCATATCTTGGCATACTATTATAAATGGCACTTATAAAGTTTCAATTTATAATTATTTTAATACCAGTAGATAGAATTGCAACTGATTTTTAGACACTGACCGTGACTTTGCTAGGCTCTCTTATTAGTTTTAGTAGCTTCTTTGTAGACTCCTTCTGATTTTTTTTTTGTAGTTTTTGGCCAAGGCTGGGTTTGAACCTGCCACCTCCAGTATATGGGGCTGGCGCCCTGTTCCTTTGAGCTCCAGGCGCCGCCTGATTCGTTTTGATATTTTTTTTGGCCACGGCTGGATTCAAACCCACCACCATACTCCTTGAGCCACAGGCGCCACCTTCCTTCTGATTTTTAATGTACTCAATCTTGTTTGCAAACAGGGAAAGTTTTATTTCTTCTCTTTTAATCTGTATGCCATTTATTTATTTATTTATTTATTTATTTATTTATTTATTTATTTTTGCATTTCTTCGGGCCTTATTCCCATGGCTGAGCTCTCCACTAAGATGTCAACTAGGAGTGGTGAAAGAGGACATCCTTGTCTGTATTAGGAAGAAAGGATTCAGTTTTTCACCATTAAACATTATCTTAGTTTGAGCTATGGCCCTTTTTTTTTTTTTTTAAAGAGACAGAGTCTCACTCCATTGCCTTTGTGATACCATGACATCACAACCTCCAATTCCTGGGCTCAGGCGATTGATTCTCTTGCCTCAGCCTCTGGAGTAGCTGGGACCACAGGTTCCCACCACAATGCCCGGCCATTTTTTTGTTGCAGTTTGGCCGGGGCCTGGTTTGAACCTTCTACCCTTGGTATATGGGGCCAGCGCCCTACCCACTGAAATATGAGATACAGGTGCGGCCCAGTTTGCTGAGATTTTTAAAGTAATTATTACATGTTGAATTTTGTTCAGTGGATTTTGTGTTTCTGTTGAAATAATCACATAGTGTTTTCTTCTTTCTTATGTTAACACATTGAAGTGCATTAATTTATTTTTGTTGTTTTTGTTGGGGATTCACTGAGGGTACAAGAAACCAGATTACATTGATTGCATTTGTTAGGTAAGGTCCCTCTTGTAATTGTATCCTGCCCCTAAAGGGGCTGTTACACACCGAGAACATTAACTGATTTTTGAGTGTTAAACTAGCCTTATATTCTGGGGGTAAAATGTACTTGGTCATAATGTATAGTTCCTTCTTATAAACTGCCTGATTTAATTTGCTGTTGTTTTGATGATTATTTTTGTGCCCTATATTCATAAAAGATGTTAATCTTTACTTTTCTTTCCTTGTAATATCTTTGGTTTTGATATTATGACAATGAATTTGGGAGTGTTTCTTTATTGTCCCTTTTCTGAATTGAGTTTGTGTAGAATTAGACACACAGTATCATTTCTTCCTTAAGTGGCTGGTAAAATGTACTAGTGAAACTATTTATACTTGCAACATTTAATAAGAATAATAAAATAAAGGTAGGAAAATAGCGAAGAATATAAAAATGAGGTAAAGAGGGTAGTATAAGGTAGAAAGTGGTTGAATTTGAAGAGAAGCAAAGCAGATCTAACATATGTATAATTAAAGAAAAGGGAGAGGAAGGGAAAGAGAGGACGAGCAGGGAGATGGAGACCATCACTCTGAAGCAGGGGGGAGAAGAGGACTTGCTATTTCTGATGTACCAGGACTAACATTAAAACTGTATTTCAAGAAAGAAGAGTAAATGAAAGAATATTCAGAGAAGAAAAAAAACAAAACAGTGGAATAAAACTAATGCTTAAAACTGTATTCCAAGAACACTTTATGGAAATAAAGAGAAAACCTAAATCTAAATATTTAAACAACAGTCTTCTTGGGACAATGGACTGGAATAATCAATTCCGGGCTGTACTAAACTATTAGTAAAATCTAGTAAAACTATTAGGTTTTAAAGACAAAGAAAAAAAATTCCTCAGGGCCTCCAAGCAAAAGGACACTATTACTTTGAAGGGTCATGAAATTAGGCTGGCATTAGGTTTCTCAAGAGTACTGTATAATGCCAAATAATGGTGAAGAAGCAGTTTTAAGAAACCCAAGGAAAGAAAGTGCAAGTCAAGAATTTTATATTCAGTCAAGCTGTTCTTTAGGAATATAGGCCACATAAAAATAGTTCTAAATGTGCAGGAATTCGGGGGATACTGCACTCGGAGACTTCTCCTGAGGCGTCTACTAAGGAGGAACTTCATCAAACTAGTAAACACCCGGAGAAACTTTGGACTGATGGTGGAAATTTGATATATTTTGTTCGAGCTCTAAGACTAAAACAAAAGTGGAATTATGTGTGGGTAGAAAAATATGTCAAAGTCTTCATGTTTTAACAAAGTAACAATGTCACTAAAAAATAGGAAAGAAGAGAAAGCAATGGGAAAACCATAAAAGATCATTGATTGTTGTATAGCTAACATGTGGGAGTCAAAGGATACCACTGAAAGTTGAAAAACAAGATAGTAAAGTGTTACGAGATAAGAAGAGTCAGGGCACCTTGAAGTGTATACAGATAACCACTAGCGCAAATATGCTGCCTTTTATCTCTACCATAAGAAACTTAACGGGTACAAAAATGGTGTCATCTTTGGGTCCCAAGCCTGTATTCATGTGAAATTTTCCATTTGTAGGAGAAAGTCTCTTTGACTCTATACTAGTTGGTGGGATGGTGAGGAGATTACTAAGTATGGGCTAGCTCTAAATATTTTTCCTCTATCTCCTTTATCTTAAAAAATCCTCTCCTGTTAACAATTTGAGATCTTTATGAACACCTCTTTTTAATCCCTAAACTTGGTGTATTTGTCATTGCTATGGTTTCAAGGAGAGCTTTTCTAGTCTTTTCCGTCTTTGTTGAAAGTTCACATCTAAATGTCATTCCAGTGCAGAACTACTTGTATCAGTTACAGGCACATTCAACCTGTAAGATCTGTGATCTAGACTAGTAGCTTTTAGGATTAAATGACAGGGGCCAACTAACTTGGTTACATTCGTTGTCTCTCTCATTTGGCGTACTGTTGAAACATTCGTAATGTCAGGCGACATTGTACAAGGCTTTTCATTTCTCACTTTCTCATGTTTCAAAATAGGAAATGGAGATATTATTATCTATTTCTCTCCCTTCTTTTTTATGGATTAGTGAAAGAATTCTGAAAAGCAGGCTTCTCATAGGAAAGATGTTATAACCATTATAATTATAATGCACTTTAATTAAGAAATCTATTATTATGATGATTGATAGATTTGGTAATTGCAATGCAAATCCAATATGTTCAGTGCCCTCTAAAATCTATTACATATCCAGAGAATCAGTGCTAGAATGATGTGAACATAATGGAAGTTCTACCCTCTGGTGTTTTAAACCTTCAGGAGCCTCTCGAGTCTCTGCATTGCCCTTGGGGGAGGAATAACAGATTGGTCTTCAGATTGGCAGGTCAGCTTGTATATGGGAGGTTATGAGATAATTAAGTTGTATTTTTATTATTATCTTTATGATCTATCTTAATTTTAATGAACATTCGATTATATTTATTTCCTTGATCTAACTGCCATTGTTTTTCTAAAATTAAGCACACACATATGCATGGGGTTTTCTTTTTTTAACTATAATCTTGTGACAAATTACGCCCAGGTATTTTGAAGGGAACAATGGTAAAATTTTTCATGAATTAATGAATAGCAGAGGCAAGGAGGAGAATCTCAATAGGCCTCCATAGATGGAAATACTAATCCTAACTATGGCTGGTACTTGATTTAGTCTTTATTGATCAAATATTTTGTAAAATGATTAAACATGTTGAGAAAGGGGAGAGGTGGTATTTGTTAACAACTAATAAATAGGTATAATTTACCTGCTATTGAAAAGAAGTATGGCAGAACATTTTATTATAATTAATAAAAGAGGAAGATTGATTTCTGGTTATTTTATTAGCTATAACTCTACAACAATATAGCTTTGATGTGATGTATTTTTATAACAACACTATGTGATATAGACAATGATGATTAAAACGTATTTCTCTACTTCAGGAAAACAGGCATGACAAAGCAAAATACGTCTTTTAGTGTTTGCTTTTTCATTTTTGCTTAATCCCTTGTATATAATTTTTTGGACATAATCAGATTTTCACATATTTTTGTATTTTATCTCATGTTTCTTTTTTCCAGAAAAAGGAACTTGTGCTTTATTGGTAGAGCATTGGTCCTTTTTCTTTTTTTATTTATTTTTATTATTTTATTTATTTATTTATTTTTTTCTTTCTTCCTTTAGCGATTCTCTTGCCCTTTGCCTCCCAAGTAGCTGGGATTACAGGCACCGGCCACAATGCCTGGCTTTTTTTTTTAGAGATGGGGTCTCATTCTGGCTCACTCAGGCTTATGCTGCTCTTATGCTGGTCTCAAACTCAGCTGAGCTCAGGTGATCCACCCGCCTCGGCCTCCCACAGCACTGGGACAACAGGTGTGAGCCACCAAGCCCAGCGGTCCTTTTTCTTAAAGTATACAATTCAGTGATTTTTAGTATATTTACAAAGTTGTATAATCATCACCACTGTCGGATGCCAGAACATTTTCTATATCCTAAAAATAAATCCCATACTCACTAACCCTAACCTGCTCCCATCCTCCACTTCCCTAAACCTTGGTAGTCACCAGTCTGCTTTCTTTCTTGGTGGATTTTTAAAATTTAGAAATCTCATAGAAATTGAGTTATATCATCTGTGGGCTTTGTGTTTTGTTTCACTTAGCCTAATGTTTTCAGGATTCATCCATGTTGTAGCAGACAATAACATTTCATTACTTTTTAAGGCTGAACGATATTCCATCATGTGGATATGCCAAATTTTATTAGTTGTTGGACATTTGGATTGTTTCCACTTTTATGGCTATTATGAATAATGTTGCTATGGAAATTGATGTATAATTTTTTGTGAGAACATATGTTTTCAATTCTTTTGCTGGGTAATTCCTTTTTTTTTTTTTTGAGACAGAGTCTCACTCTTTTGCCCTCAGTAGAGTTCTGTGGCATCATAGCTCACAGCAACCTCAAATTCTTGTGTTTAAGTGATCCTCTTGCCTCAGCCTCCTGGGTAGCTGGGACTACAGGTCCTTGCCACAATGCCTGGCTAGTTTTTCTGTTTTTAGTAGAGACAGCGTCTTGTTCTTGCTCAGGCTGGTCTTGAACTCCTGAGCTCAAGCAATCCACCTGTCTCAGCCTCTCAGAGTGCTAGGATTACAAGCATGAGCCTGCACCCAGCAGGTAATTCTGATAAGGTAATTCTATGTTTAACTTTTTGAGGAATTGTCAAACTGTATTCTCAAGTGGCAGCACCATTTCACATTCTCACCAGGGGTATAAAAGGTTCCAGTTTCTCTATGTCCTTGCTAACCCTTGTCCATTGTTTTGATTATAGCTATCCTAGTGAGTGTGAAGCGATATCTCATTGCATCTTTGATTTCATCCTAATAATGAATGATACTGAGTGTCTTTTATTTTCTTTAATCTACCCCCCCAAAGAGATATTGAATATCTTCTCATGTGCTTATTAGATATACATTTCTCTCATTCTCTTTAGAGTGTATATACACATGTGCATATATTCAATATATATATATACACACATACATTCTTTGGAGAATTGTCCATTCAAATCTTTTGTCTATTTAAACTGGGTTGGTTTTTTTTTTGTTGTTGAGTTATAAGAGTTTTAAAAAATGTTCTGGATGCTAGACTTTTATTACATATGTGATTTATAAATACTTTGTTCTATTTGGTGTTTTTTTTTAATTTCTTGATAGTGTCCTTTGAAGCACAAAAGTATTTTTAGTTTTGATAAAGTCCAAGTTATCTTTTGTTGTTCATGCTTTTGGTGTCACGTATAAGAAATCATGTCCTATTCACAGGCATGAAGATTTATACTTTTGTTTTTTATTAAGAAGTTTATAGTTTCAGCTCTAACATCTGGGTCTCTGATATACTTGGAGTTCATTTTTGTATATGGTGTGAGGTAAAGATCTGACTTCTTTCTTTTGTATGTTGATACCTAGTTGTACTCATAGTGTTTATTGAAAAGATTATTCTTTCCCTGTTAGATGGTCTTGGTGCTCTTGTCAAAACTCTATTGACCATACATGTAAGGGCTTAATTCTCAATTCATTGATCTGGATGTCTCTTACACCAATAGCAGTCAGTCTCAATTGCCATAGCTTTGCAGTATTTGTAGTAAGTTTTTAAATAGGGAAATTTGAATCCTTCAACTTTTTCCTTTTCCAAAATTGTTTTGGCTATTTGGGGTCTGTGAATTTCCACATGAATTTTAGGATCAAGTTTCTGTTAAAAAAAAAAAAATCCAGGTAGGATTTCGGTAGGTATTGCCTTGAACCTGAAGATGAATTTGTGGAATATTGCCATCTTAACAATGTCGTCTTCCCCATGAAAATGGGATGGCATCCTTTCATTTATGTCTTTAATATCTTTTTATTTTTTTATTCTTAGAATTTTTTTTTGTTTGTTTTAGAGACAGAGTCTCATTTTATTGTTCTCAGTAGAGTGCTGTGGCATCACAGCTCATAGCAACCTTCCACTCCTGGGCTGAGGCGATTCTCTTGCTTCAGCCTCCTGAGTACTGGGACTACAGGTGTCTGCCAGAATGCCTGGCTATTCTTTGTTGCTGTTTGGCTGGGGCCGAGTTTGAACCCACCACTCTTGGTATATGGGGGTGGCGCCCCACCCACTGAGCCACAGGCACCACCCTATTCTTAGAATTTTTGTAGAGATGGGCTCTCACAATGTTGTCCAGGCTGGTTTTGGACTCTGGGCCTCAAGTGATCCTCCTGTTTGGCCTCCCAAAGTTTTGGGATTACAAGCTTGAGACACTCTGACCAGTCAAGTTCCTTAATTTATTAATTTTTTAATTGTTTGGGATTCATTGAGGGTACAAAGAATTAGGTTACACTGATTGCATTTGTTAGGTAAATTCCCTCTTGTAATTGTGTCCTGCCCTTAAGAGTTGTGTCATTCACCAAGGTTCCTTAATTTCTTTCAACAGTGTTCTGTGGTCTTCCACATACAAATGTTCACCTTCTTGTTAACTTTATTCCTAACTATTTTATTCTTTCTATGCTATTGTAAATAAAATTATTTTCTTAACTTACTTTTTAGATTACTCATTGCTAGGGTAAATAATGCAATTAATTTTTGTATACTGATCTTGCTTCCTGTAATCTTTCCAAATTCATCTATTAGCTTTAATAGTTTATTTGTGGTTTCCTCAGGATTTTCTAGATACAAGATTATGTCATCTAATGAGGATGTTTTTATTTGTTTTTCATATCTAATTCCCATAGCTAGAACCTCATGTATAATGTTGAATAGAAGTGGGGAGTGGACTTCTTTTATAATTAGGGGAAAGCTTTCAGTCTTTCAGGATTAAGTATGATGTTATGTGTGGGATTTTTTGTAGTTATTCTTTATTAAGATTAGAAAGTTACCTTTTATTCCTAGTTTATTGAATGTTGTTATCATGAGAGGGTGTTAGATTTTATTAAATCCTTTTCCTGTATTAGATGATCATGTGGTCTTTTATTAGTATGGTGTATCACATGGATTGATTTTCATATATTGAATTAACCTTGCCCTCATGGATAAATACCATTTGATTATGATGAATGTTTTATTTTATATGTTGTTGGATTTAGTTTTCCTGAGGATTTTCATGCCTTTAGTCATGGAGGGTATTGGTCTATAGTTTTCTTGTGATGTCTTTGGTTTTGGTATCTGTAATTACTGGACTCTTAAAATGAGTTCTTTCCTGTTTGATTTTTTAAAATTTATAGAGTTGTGAAGGATTGATGTTAATTCTTTGAACATTTGATAGAATTCAGCAATGAAGCTATTTGATTAGATTACCTGATGCTTTTGAAGAAAATCAAATCTGTGCTAAGTTTTCCATCCATCAGAGACCAGCATATTAATAGTTTGTAGCTTAGTTTGGCTATCATCTTAACAGTTTACTTATTTAAATATTCTTAGAAATAAATCAGCTCTCCAAATGAATTTTTAAAAGATCAAATCTATCAATAATTGATTAGTTACAAAATTTGAAGCTCTGTCAGACCAAGGAGTTATGTTTACAGAGCTTAGTTTCTCTTTTAAGTGATTAAATCTGCTAATTGAACAAACACGTTCATTCAGTGGACATTCATTGTGCATCCATTATACATTGGATTTAGAAGAGATATTTTGACATAAAGATAACACTGGAAATGTCTAGCAGCAATGTGTGTATATATATATGTATATGTAATATATATATTCAGTTATACGCTAGTAAAAGTAGAAGTTTATTTTATAACCTGAAGTAATCATTCATTTGATTTTTATAACTATCCATTTCAGTTTGCCTGGTTCTTAATTTTGTTATTGGGCACTTAATTGTTTTTTTGAAAACTTACCACTGATTTCCCCCTGATAGTCTTGTTTGACAATATCTAAGATAAAATTTTGCTTCTTTGGAACCTGTTGTAGGTGACATTTTGTTCTTTTAATATTAATTCACATTAATTAATTTGTGATTTAATAAAGGGGGTTTGACCCCAGAACTTTAATTAGTAGACATATATTCTGAAGAGAATTGCTACTATCCTGAATCAAAGAAGGTGAACATGAAAGTAGATCCTACGACATTTTGGTTAATTGCTAATTTGATAATTTCCTTTAGTTCATCTCAGTTGTTCTTTGTTCTTTAAGCAAAGCCAGCTACAAACAGATTATTATTAGGCTAATAAAAAAATGTCCTTTCATATAGGTTTAAAAAGTCAACTGATCTTTAAAAAGTTTAATTTTAATAATCCCCAATTTTTCAGTGAATTTAAAAGTATTCCTCAGTCTGAAGGATATTTTTAGAGGTAGAAAGAAAGGAAATTGTGCCCCTGCCAAGCAGATGGGTGTCTGAAAGGACAAAGTCTGGGGTGAGATGAGTCGTCAATCACTCTTCAAGGTCTAATTTTTCTTATCAGATTTTCTTCTTTTGGCCTGGTGACATATTCAGTGAAGAACCATGATTTTTATACAATTAATTCCATGACTATAAAGTACAGAAAAAAGAGAGGTTATTCAAACCCGAGAGACTTCTGAGTTCTAGTAAAATCATTAAGAAGGAACTAATGTGATAATAAAATGAAAAGCAATTCAAAACTTATCAGCCTAATAAAGAATATTGCCAAATATCTTACAGTAATAAAAACCTTTGAAAATGAAACAAAGGAGAAGAAAGCACCATCAGCTCAGATTAACAGTCTGTTATGATGGGGTTGGCCTTCATTAAATCGGCCATGATATCTTAAGGGGATATTTAATTACCAAGTGATTTGTAGCCAAGTTCATGGGAGAGTCGTAGAGGGAATGGTAAGTGTTTAGACATGGACGCCACACACTCGAAGTCCAGCCAGACATTATCGTCTGGTACACACCTGTCTCTTCCTTGATCCAGGGAAAGGCAATTCTTTCCTCGGCAAGGGAGTAACTGAAATAACACCATAATGCCAAGAAGCACAAACGACTTCATCTTCTTGTGATGAAGGGAATTGGATTAAGAAACGCTCTGCGGCAGATGGCGACGTGTACAGGTCTCTCACTTTCCATTTCCACAGCACTGATAGGAGGAGAGGATTAGGTTTCCAGACTGGGACTGTAATCCCTTACTCCAGAAGAAAGGCTGCTTGCTGTCAGTGCACACGTACTGTTCTACCTTGTTTCCGCACGGCATTAAAGAATGCACAAAGTTTAGGTTTCCCAGTCTCCAAAAATCACAAGGTGAGCCACTGAGCCAAAGTAATCAGAATCAGAACTGCCAGGTGCTCGCCTCCGTCCTCCTTCAGACCCCTCCTCAGCATCCTTCTATTCCTGCCTTTGTTTCCTTCCCCTTATCTTTGCTTTCTCAAGACTCTCCTCCTCCCTGTACCTGCCCTTGAACTTCTGGATGGCCCAAAGAGTCTCAGAAATGCCATTGATTTCTGTTTTGGATTCCCCTTTCCAACCCCCCGCCACCCCCAAAAGAAAAGAAATGCTTATAAGAGGTGATATTTCCCATAATAATTTCTATAATTTATTTCAATTATAAAACTGTAATAGACTTTAAGAGTATTTGATCCAGCGCCCCATGTTGAATAAGAAAAGTGGCGAATCCCAGATCACACAGAGGGGCGGTGCAGGACCAGCAGCGCTGGGGTCCTCGGCCCTTGCCGAACGCCTCCCACGTTATTCATGCTGGTTCTAGCCGTGCGGGTGCGCTGCCTGGTCTATAAAATGTCTGCCAGAGGCACATAGAACTATGGGATGAATAAATATGGTACGTCTTCTTGGAGCATCAACTCAGCTAGAGCTGTTGTTGGAAGACATAAGCGCGCTGTGCGGGCTATGAGGCCAGCGCTCTCCGCTCCAGCCCTGCCCTCGGTGCTCAGCTGTTTGGGCGCTGAGACAGCAGCGAAGTTTCTTCTCCACCAGCGGCTCCTTTTAGGCTCTGCCAAGAGGGGGCGCTAGATGCTGACCGCGAGGCCGGGGAACCAGGAAGGGACCAACTTCTTGCTGTTTGTGGTTACCGACTGACCCCAAAGGACAGTGACAGGCCTTTGTGTTTCTCTAACACAAAGTAGCAGTGGTTGCTTTTTCCACACCCAGCCTCCCTGGACTCTTTGGAAACACCCACATGTGCCATTCACACACATTCACCCCTGCCCCCACTCCCCCCACACTCACCTCTGTCCCGGCCCTCTGCGCCTCTCCTTTCTGCTGCCTAGATTTAAAAATCCCACCCCCTTCCCTTTGTTCCTCAGCCTAACGCACTGGTTGCTTTCTGATTACTATCTCTGAGAACCTCAGTGTCTCCCTTCTGTATGTTTTTAGATCAACCAACTAACACTTGGTTATCAACTTTTTAAAAATAAAATTCTGTTAAAATAGTGTGTGTGATTTCTGTTTCTGAGTAATATAAGTCCTACAAGCAGTATTTACTATTATATTAAAATAATCATAAACATATACAGAACAGAACACAAACTTTATTACATTTAAAAGATAAAAAAGAAGCTTTTTCAAAGGAGTTTCACCCTTCTTCACGTGTTGCCTTCTGGATACCTTCACTCTTCTCTGTTAGGGGAGTCTGTGGGCTTTTCCTGGTGGGAAAGTTTGAGAAGCACAGGCTCAGTGAGTCATTCCTGAGGGCATACTAATGCGAGGTAGGGGACTGCCAGAGACTAATGCCTTCCTTTAAAGAGAGAAGGATGGCAGTTTGGCTGGGAAGATAACTTTTAGTGGCTCTCCATAAGTTTTACCTATAAGCAAGTCAGATTGTATCTGCAGAGATTAAAAGTGTGTGGCTTTAAATGATGCTATTCACATAATCATAAAAAAAAAAGCAGTGGATTGGTATCAGAAGCACTGTATTCCTGGACTCGATAAAATGTGAATAGAAAGTTCCAGCTCAAGCTGAGTTGCCTACCCCATATGGACTGGGGGACTCATGCATGAATCAGAGCTTTAACCAGCCCTTGGAGATGGCAGAAGTCACAACTTTTGATTCAAGCCAGAACTAAACTAGCAGCTGTGGTTCATTCTGTTCACTTATCAGTGGAGCTTCTGTTTCACATTGGAATACCCGTATGCATATGCTCGGCAGGCCGGCTGAGTCCTCTTTGCAGCTCCCAGAGAAGACATAACCATAGAGCATTATCCTTGAGTAAGCTCCCAGTGTTCTTGAAGTAAATAAGGCAAGAGAATAGGAAGAGAGGAAACTCATTTTTGAGACTGTATCAAACATTATGTTGTTCATAATGCAGTTTCTTTTTTTTTTTTTTTTTGAGTTATAGTCTCATTTTATCACCCTTGGTAGAGTGCTGCGGCATCACAGCTCACAGCAACCTCCAACTCCTGGGCTTGAGCTATTCTCTTGCATCAGCCTCCTGAGTAGTTGGAACTACAGGTGCCTGCCACAATGCCTGGCTATTCTTTTTGTTGCAGTTTGGCCGAGGGTGGATTCGAACCCACTACCCTCGGTATATGGGGCCAGCACCCTACCCACTGAGCCACAGGTGCCGCCCCATAATGCAGTTTCATATCAGGAGATAAGTCGGCCTTGCATTTCTAAAGTCATGACATAGCAGTAACTGATATAAAGGGATACATGGCCTCTGTGTACTCCATAAAGAAGACCAGGGCATGGTAGGTATGCTGTAGTCAAGAGCCAGGAAGGTCTTTGGTAATATTAATAGTAAGGTAAGATGTGTGGACTAGATCAGAATCAAAGAGGCTGCACAGGTGGGTTTGGGTCAGGCTCATAGAGGTTATAGATATAGGTGTAGCTTTCACCTATTGTTAAAGAGTAAAATCACATTAATATGAATGACAAGATAGTCTTTATGGGAAAGGAACACCCCAAAGGGCAAGCTTAGCATTGCGTAGAAGCGAAGAGGACTGACCCTACACCTTTGCCCAATCTGTGGTCACAAGCAGAAAGCACAGAGAGTCTGTGATGGGAAAACTATCTATGTGAGAACATCAGGTCTCTTCATATTAGCTGGTGGATGCCTCCCTAAGACACAGGAGTGCAGAATATGTAACCCTAGCATGCTGGTTTCACAACACAGAGACTCCCATCTCTAGTTATTGGACATCATGCTCCATTTCTTCCAAAAGGACCAAGCCTAGAGTTAATTCACCTGAGGAACAAAAACTTAAGTATAGAATACATTCACAGTTTGAATTATAATTTTAGAAGTGAAAGCCATTTTTTCCTAAAGCACATTTCCAGGTACTCTAGTTCCATAACATGTCTCTTCATGGTGTCATAGTGAAGAAATCTGTTGAGATTTTTACCCATTTTTTCAAAAACTTTATTAGAATCCATAATTCTTATTAGATGTAGCATCTCTTAAAATCTATTGGAACTTGCATGTTGAAGATCAGTCTGGGAAATGGTCTAAGGCATTCTCATACATAAACATGGATGAAGAGTGTATCCCTTTTTAGGTATAGTATTGTGGAAAGGTTATTTGAAGCTTATTCTTTCTTTTTTTTTTAAAATTTTTATTATTATTATTTTTGAGACGGAGCCTCAAGCTATCCCCCTGGGTAGAGTACCATGGCATCACAGCTCATAGCAACCTCCAACTCCTGGGCTCAAGAGAGTCTCCTGCCTCCACCTCCCAAGTAGCTGGGACCACAGGCGCCCGCCACAATGCCTGGCCATTTTTTGGTTGCAGCCATCATTGTTGTTTGGCGGGCCCAGGCTGGGGATTCGAACCCGCTACCTTAGGTATACGTGGCTGGCGCCTTAGCCGATTGAGCCACAGGCGCCGAGCCTTATTCTCTTCTTAAATCTAAAAGGACGTGAGTCCTGGTTATTTCTTTGTTAAAGTTAGACCACCATGTTAAGGGGTTTTGTTGGAGTTGTTTGCTTGTTTGTGTTCCTGGCACTTAATTTCACTCACTTCCCCTTTTGTCACTCATTATTCTGAGTTTCTTCCATTCCGGAGAAAAAGATCTTGGGATTTTTCCACTAGCCAATTCTGGCTTCTCATCCTCCCCAACCTCCACAACACCACCAGAAACAGCAGCAACAGACAAAAGAAAACAAAAATAGTCTTCCTTCTGTATCCCTTTAGGGCCAAATGACCAAGACTTGTTTTACCAAAGACTTTTTTTTTTTTTATCCTCAGAGACGTCACTCGTCTTTGACACATTTGGTGTCACCATCTCCTTTTTTTTTTTTTTGGTAGGCTTTTGTTTCTTTAGCTCCCTGCTAATACTGCCTGCTGAAAGGAAGGGCCTGGACAAGTGGCAACAGGATTGACGACACTGCACGGTGGGGAGATAGCCAGCTGTGGCCTCCTGGTCAGGAGCTCCCGGTTTAATGAGTAACACATTATAAACAGAGGCTGCGGTTGGAAGGACAGCTGGCATGGTGCTGGCTTCCACCTCCTTCAGCAGATACACTTCCTCAGACGTCATGCGGTTGACATCAGGGCACCCACAGGGGCTAATTCAAACGTTCTCATTGCGCTTTCCATCCTGTTTACTTGCGTGGACTATAGATCCAGACGGAGCCAAACTTCACCTCGCTGTCTTCTATTTTCATGTTGTATATGAAGTGAGAAACCCTGGCTTGGAAAATTAGGTATTTTTAGTCCCTGTGCAATGAGTGTTAGAGGTTTGTGGTTATCAAGTTTAGTGTGTTACAGGCCAGGGAGGAGGAGGGTGGCCAGACTGAGGTTAAAAATGTGTGAAAAGATGTTAACAGGAACAGGGCTGTACTAATACATGTCTCTTCCTATAAAGCAAAACAGCACATGTATTTCTTTTTTTTTTTTTGAGACGGAGCCTCAAGCTATCCCCCTGGGTAGAGTGCCATGGCATCACAGCTCATAGCAACCTCCAACTCCTGGGCTCAAGCGAGTCTCCTGCCTCCGCCTCCCAAGTAGCTGGGACCAC
>CAUYQV010128071.1:0-11345 GCA_963574575.1 Galagoides demidoff | reverse complement strand
AATATAGAAATTTTATCTTAATTTTGATATAATCAAATGAAGTGCTAGAAAACTTTTATGACTTTTATGAGGCCAGTGGAAATGGAACCATGCCCTAGATGTATGATATTAATGATTGTTCAATTTTGGCTGGGGACAGGGACTCAGTCCTGTAATCCTAGCACTCAGGGAGGCCAATTTAAGACCAGTCTGAGCAACAAGAAGACCTCATCTTTACTAAAAACAGAAAAATTAGCCAGGAAGTATCACAGGTGCCTATAGTTCCAGCTACTTGGGAAGCTGAGGCAGGCGGATGGCCTGAGCCCATGAGTGTGAGGTTGCTGAACTCACTATAGTTCTTAACAGATGAAATGGTCATCAATAAAAATGGTCGAAAGATCAATAGATGTCAGTATTCACTGAAGCTAAATTTCTGCCTCTTTTTGCAATGAGTTCGTACTTTGGGTTTACTTATGAAAGTTATTACAACTTTGAATGCCCAGGTGCTAAGCAGTACCTGTGGACCAGGATTTGCTGTGTCCTAGAAATCAGTTCTCCCTCTCTCCTTCTAATTGATTTTGACAAATAAACAGATTTGACAACCACTCTTTTAGAGCCCTTGCTCCCAATGGCTTAGAGCGGGTTGAAAGATAAAGCAACAAAATTCTTGAGATACTCAGACACATATCAACCCCTTTTCCCCAAAACAAAAGATGAAAATGGCACTACAAGGAGATTAGTTAGGGGTCAATAATAAGAATCCAAATCAAAGAACGTAGGGACATAGGGTGAGGAGAGTGGGAAAGAAAAATTATGTATTCAATATTTTATCCACAGTGTTATTAATCATAGAGATTAACATCCCATGATTCATAATATCCCAGTCTATGACCTTAATACCAGAGATAATAGGTCCTAACTACCTGGAATATTAGAAAGTAATCATTTATCTTGAAACTTCTTATATCTGTGAATTGAAAGAAACATTTTGAAAGGCATCACAAAATTTAGAGAATTCTTCACTTTTTCATTTCGAAATACCTAATTAAAGATACATTTAACAGCTAATTTTTAGCCTTACACATTAGCTACACAAATTTGTATTAGTTTGTACATTTATAGCATCATATTTTGGCATTTCTGGACACTTTATATACTTCTAAAAATAATTTTGTTTTCATGAATTTTGGTACTCCTACAAACACATCAGATGGTTTTCTTACTATTGATTATCGGTGTTTCTACTCATACATAATAATACCTATAGAATAATTAATTTAAGTATATTTAAAGTGCAAAATGGCACAGTTAGAGTGATGTTCACAACACCCCTCCCTTGACTTCAATAACATTTTATTCATCTCTCCCACTTTACTTCAACTTGAAGCCTTTGTCTTACAATAGCATTAATTTTGCCAGTTATTAGAAACCTACTCTCAGTCTACAAAAACTCCCCGTAGGCTTGGCACCTGTACCTGAGTGAGTAGGGCGCTGGCCACATACACCAAAGCTGGTGGGTTCTAGCCCAGCCCAGGCCTGCTAAATAACGATGACAACTGCAACCAACATATAGCCGGGCATTGTGGCGGGCACCTGTAGTTCCAACTACTTGGGAGACAGAGGCAAGAGAACTGGTTAAGCCCAAGAGTTGGAAGTTGCTGTGAGCTGTGACACCAGCGCACTCTACCAAGGGTGACGTAGTGAGACTCTGCCTCAAAAAGAAACAAAAAACAAAACTTCCTACAAAAAAGATACTTCAGGATTTCATTCCATATATCATGGACATCTATGTGATATTCTCAGAACAGTTCTTAACTACATATATAAATCTGATTCATAACCAAGTATATGGAAGCATGGCATTTTCTTTCTTAACTGTTTTATCACACTGGAAAATGTACCTGAAATAAATGATTAGAAGGATTGTGTATATTTTCCTTAGCAAGAAAGTTGATTGCCATCAAAAATGGAGGGCTAACCGCATGAAAATGCATCTCAAAAGGAGGAAAATTCTAGCATTTCATTAGATGGGTATTAAATGTATATAAACGTGCCATTTTTTAGTAAACTCCCAAGATCCACCTGAATTTTTGGCTCTTCTATAATTTCTCATGCTCACTCTGTGAGGACCTGACTTTACTTTACGTGGAAGTGAAGGTGTGGAAGGAGGTGAATTGCATGATATCCTCTGATTCCTAAAACTTAAGCATATCTGACAGCTGTAGAAACATGTCGTTTTGGTCCGTGGGTCCTCCCTACTAGCCCTATGGAAGTGGTTGGATTCACACAGAGAACAGCTTGATCAAATGCTAACTTTCCCAAATGATAAAACTAAAATCATAACATGGGATGGACTGAATCAAAACAACTCGATTCTTTCTAGTTAAATATTTCATGCCTAATCTGTTTTAGCTTATTCTATGGAAAGAAGAAAATATTTATTTCTACGTTGAGCTTCCCTTACTTCTTGAGAAAGCATTTCAGGTCCTTGCTCCTTGGCTCACAATATTTGAAATATGAATTCGGAATTCATGGCTTATCAATAAAAACACATTGACTTTCACAGAGGTTGTCTGGTGAATTCTAGTACAGAAGTGGAAACATTTACTCACATTGTGTTCACAGCTGATAAACTGCAGTTGCTAACAGTTTGTTAATTAAATCTTAGTTAAGCTTTGTCCTTCCTGCTTGAAAACAGGAACTCTTAACATTGGAGGCTGCAATTTGCATGCATCAGTCAACACAAATGCTGAACAAAGTGCTTGTTTAGGTAATAAGATAAGGAGGTGCCCTCCCCACATTTCAGCTCTAACCGCCTCAGAGGCAACATTTCCCAAGATTCTCAGCTCCTGCTTGTTCAGGCAGCTCTGTGGTTTGTGCTGCATATTAATTTCTGTCCGACATGGGAATTCAATTTGTACTGTACATTTCATTTCTTCACAGATTTAGATTTATTTCATGTTCTCTGCTTTTAATTAACTCTCTGGCACAGCTGCTGGACAGGATAGAAAAACTCATTGCTCTCCCTGTGTCATGAGTACACCACCAATCATTTGCCACTTAGATGGTGGTGCAGGAGCTATCAGTTTCTATGGCAACCAGAGCCGTGGTGATTGATTCCTTGCCAGTATGGCATCACCACAGGGAGTGCAGCTTGTGATTTTTGTATGCTCACAACATCCATCTAATTAAAACAGGATTATGGAATCATCCCAGTATATGTTCGACAACTACACTGCAATCCATTTATGTAAATGTCAACACTATTAAATACAGTGGTCAGAGTGTTTATGTGGAATTATTTGTTTTAGTCTTTGGTTTGTGCATTGGAAAGTGAGGACTCAACTACCTGGTTTTGGCCATTATATTCTCTTAAACGGTAGCCTTCAACTGGGGAGTCACTTTGCATTTGAAATCATACAATGCAATGCCAAATGATTACATTTCGATTGATGCAGTGCCTGGCAACCGTTAGAATGTTATACTAAGCCTGGCTTGAAAATTGGTTAATTAATTTAGTGCGTATGAATTATTTATTCATCAAAAGCTCTTAATTCACGTGATTGATTTCTCTTTTATTCCTCTCCCTTGAGAGCAGAACATCCTTCTGCTCTTATGATTTCCCTCTGACAGAGCATTCCTCAACTACTCTAACAGTTGCTGGGGATTTAGGGAAGCCTTACCTATCAGGTGAGATGAAAGAGGCAGGATTCACAGTTGTGCACAGAGGCTCCAGATGAAAAAGGCAGCTCAGGGATTTCATGAAGGGCTAAATGGGAAAGAAGCCCTTCAGAGAACTGTGAGATGTATATGCAAAGTAAAAAGGGAGGACAGAGGGTGACACATCTGTTAGCAATGTTGTTTTATACATCAGAGTTTTTGCTGGCTAAGGCTGACAAAATATTCTGTTAACATGAAAAATGACAGTCTGCACTACCTAATGGCTTCATGTCCCTGTGCATTTCATTTTCCAATGTATTTCTATGTTATAGAAGCTGCCGCTATGACATATGTAAGTATGTGCTGTATAGTATGTGTATTTTCTGTCAAAACGCTACACTGTCTACAGAATTTTTTCCCTTGCCTTCACGTGTAATATGAAGAAATTGCACATTCAAATGATACTGTCAGAGGTATTTCTGGTTAAATTTTAATTATCAGTGCTATACTTTCCAAAAGTTTTATGACATTTCAAAGTTCTCACGTAATGACAGTAAAATTACTCCCAAAGCAGGAAATTCATAAACTGACAAAAATATATAAAACATTTTGACTAGGAAAAGAAAAAGGGTTCTAGTATCAGCCGGGATGTGATGATTGGCTGAGATAAAATTGATGGAAGCAGGAGCGCCTCACCGAAGGTAATTTTTAAAATAAGTACTGGTCGCTAAAAAAAAATGTATACACTTTTTAAGAAAGGAAAAAAGTTATGAAAATTGTCATCCTCAATATATGCTGATAACAAAAGATGAATACAAGTCACAGTGAGCATCTCTTATAATCACAGAAGCCAACTGTACGTTGAGTATTACAAATGTAATACAGCTTCTTTCAATTTTCTTAAATTGTGTATACATTTTTTGGCACTGTCTGTATTATTCTCTGGTTGTGTTGTCATCAAGTATACATAACTACACAGTGTGTGTGGCTCATACCATTTTTCTTTGTCTTGGGCCAGCTGTTTTTATCGCGCGTCTGCACGCACACCTGTAGTTACACACGACTCATGGCTCTTTCGGTAGTAAGGCTGATACACGTGCATCTTAACTCTCATCTTGGCAGCATCACTCCCTGCACTCCCGTGCCTGCCGCACTTTCAGCTGCCACCCTCAGGACCTCTTAAGAGCCCAAGTATTTATTAACAAATAAATCAAAGTAATATTTTCGGAGGGGTTCCTTTTTAAAAAGGAAGAACTGTGTATGTCAAAAATGCAAGACATTTTAGGATACTGCTTTGTTTTTAATGTTTTTTTCCCAAGCAATGTGACCAATACATAAGCTTCCTGTTCAGCGGTCTAATTATTTTTTCTCATTTAACCCCCAAACAAAAAATGATTCATTTAAAGTTCCCTTTACAAAGTGGCATGGCATGCCTCGCACTGTAAAAATAACAAGACCGTTTCAGAAATGTTTTGCTCAATTTGTACTCACGTTAGCTGTCTTCACCACATACCTGATTGAAAAGGGTTTAATTACACAAACTAGGACCAGTGTTATGTCAGGGAAATTACCTCCGTCTCGACACACATCCTATAGCCTCTAAAATTATATTTTATTTTCTGTGTTAGAATAATAAATATCTGGACCTTGCAAAGGCAGAAAATTATGTTTTCTAGAGTAGTCATAAAGTTCATCTAATGTGCAGTTAGTATGTTTCATGAAGTTAAAATTAGTTATAGAAAGATGTAATGAAAACATATGTCAAAGCCTAGAATACTCTTAGAAAAAATAGGATATTTACTCATTTTCTGAAAAAAAAATCCCAAGTATTACTTAGATATCTGTTCTTTGAAATGGTTTTATAGATAATGACATCTGTGATGCCATTTCATAGTTTCCAAAAATAAAAAAAAGGAAAGTCTTTCTTGAAAGTTTTTTTTAATGCTTTTTATAGCAAAAGTGGAGTCAGTAAAATATTGAGTCAAGGACTTGATTATGCTGCATTCCAGATGGCGGGAGACGTATTTGACAGTCCAGGTGTCATGATAATCTGACAGCACTTTTTTTTTCATTTGCTATGTTTTAGGTTGATGGAATCTAGGGAGTCATTACCTGACTATCCACATGCAGGGAACAGCTGGCCAGCCAGCGATCTATACCTTATGAGTGCACTGACTTTAGTCAAGCTTTGATAATCTCAAAAAAAAAAATAATAATAATAAGAGATATGTTCTTTCTCCTTTTCTTTCCAAATGTAACAATTGAGTAAACAGAAAAATACATTCTTTGTAGTTGAAGTGAATGTTATCAAGGCAAACATCGCTCCAAATACAGTTCATTGAATCAGGCCAAAGAAAATGTTTCTGAACTGGAGATTCTCTTGAGTTCTCTGGTCTTCTTCCATATTTCAATAAATGTCAACATTGAAGCTGAATAGAGTTTGGAAATATGAGTTGGAGAGCTGCCAGTGTCACCTCTTAGCCACCTGGATAGAGTAAAATTTTTTAATCATATAATTCAAGATTAAAACTTGAGTTACATTAATTAAATAGGTAAATGGTAAATAGGCAGATGGATGAACGATAGAAAGAGAAGCAATGATTATATGTAGACAGAAGATAGATAATAGATGGAAAAATATGGCACATGTTTAAAAAATATTTTTATTATGATACTACGAAAAGTGTTTGACTGCCTTTGGTATAGATGAACAGGAAAGGATGAGTTATAGTAGCCATGACTTGAACAAACGCATAATAATTACTGCATACTGACTGCTTGTTGTGTTAGGTGACACTGTAAAATGTTACATATTATAAAATTATCCCATTTAACTACTGCAATATTTCTATAATATACGTACTTTTTCTTCATTTTACAGGTAAGGAAACTAAAACTTGTGGAAGTGAAGTAGCATGGGCAGAGTCCATGGCAAAATAGGAAGTTAAACTCAGAAGTTGTAAGAGAAAATGGTTGTTACTGTCATAGCATATGAAACTCTAGTATGTGGCACAGACCTGGAAGGATTCTAAGAGTCCCTGGAGTGGGCCAAGAACCCATGAAATGGTTCTGGAAAAAAAAAAAAATCCTGTGATAATCTGAGAAAACTTAAATGTTTCTAGTATATTCCCTAAATTAGCAAACTTGTGCTAAACTCTAAAGGTAACCTGTTCTTTTCAATGTTGTTCCAAACTCTAAAATCATAATCAGTGTGGTTGTGGTCCTTTAGGTAGAATGCTAAGACAAGACAGTGCCAGATAAGACAGAGATGGGCCAGACACAAACATAGTAACTTATAAGGAAGTAAATACTGTCATAGATACCACTTATCAGTTATTTATTGACTTATTTATTATTGTATATATTTAAAGTGTATAGCATTAAGTTTTAATACACATATATACATAGTAAAGTGACTACTAAATGTAAGTAAATTAACATATTTATCTTCTCTTTTTTCTGAGAACACCACGAATTTATATTCTTAGTGAATTTTTAACATATCATATATTATTAATTATAATTCTTTTGCAGTGCATTAGAGATTTAGAATTATTCCTCTTACATAAGTGCAAATTTTTATCCTTTGTCCTAAGTATCTCTATTTCCTCCATTCCCTTTCCCTGTTAACCACCTTTCTACTCTCAGTTTCTAAGTATTCTACATTGTTTCAGATTCTGCATATATACAAATGAGATCTTGCAGTATTTAGATTCAGTGTCTAACTTATTTCACTTAGCATAATACTCTCCAAGCTCATCTATGAAGTTGCAAATGAAAGTTTCTTTTGTAAGGCTGAATAATATTCCATTGTATATATATTTTTTATCTATTTATCTATACTGGATACTTTATTTCCATACCGCGGCTATTATGAATAATGTTGCAAGGAACATAGTAGCACATACATCTCTATACACTACTAAATTTATTTCCTTCCATTATATGCCTAGCAAAGGGGTTACTGGGTTATAGTTAACTAAGGAAGTAAAAGAGCTATACACTCAAAACTATGTAACATTGATGAAACAAATTGAAGAAAGCATAAACAGAAGCATATAGTTAACTAAGGAAGTAAAAGAGCTATACACTCAAAACTATGTAACTGATGAAACAAATTGAAGAAAGCATAAACAGAAGCACAAATTGAAGAAAGCCAGCCCATGCTCATGGATCAGAAGAATCAATCTTGTTAAAATGTTTAGATGGATGATATACAGATTCATTCTAATCTCTAACAATATTTCAATGCCTGCCTGTCTGCCTGCCTTTCTTTCTTCTTTCCTTCCTTTTTTTTTCCTTCCTTCCTTCCTTCCTTCTTTCCTTCCTTCCTTCCTTCCTTCCTCCCTTCCTTCCTTCCTTCTTTTCCTTCCTTCCTTCCTTCTTTTCTTTCTTTGCAGCAGAGTCACCCTGTCACCCTGCATACAGTGCCAATGGCATCACAGCTCACAGCAACCTCAAACTCTTGGGCTCAAACCTTGCCTCAGGCTCCCAAGTAGCTGGGACTACAGGTGCCTGTCACAACGCCAGGCTAATTTTTCTATTTTTAGTATGGATGGGGTCTTCATCTTGCTCAGTCTGGTCTGGAACTTGTGAGCTCAAACAATCCACCTGCCTCAGCCTCCCAAAGTGCCAAGGTTACAGGTATGAGCCACCATGCCCTGCTGGATTATTTTCATATAAAATAAAAAAAATTATAATGTTTACATGGAAATACAAAAGACCCTGAATAAACAAAGCAATCTTGAAAAAGCAAAATGAGGCCTGATGTGGTGGCTCATGCCTGTAATCCTAGTACTCTGGGAGGCAAAGATGGGTAGATTGCTTGAGCTCACAGGATCCATACCAGACTGAGCAAGAGTGAGACCTTGTCTGTTAAAATAGTTGGGCATTGTGGCAGGGGCCTGTGGTCCCAGCAGCTTGGGAGGTTGAGGCAAGAGAGTCTCTTGAGCCCAGGAGTTTCAGGTTGCTGTGAGCTATGGTGTTATAGCACTCTGCTGAAGGCAACAAAGTAAGACACTTTCTCAAGTCTCAAAAAAAAAAAAAAAGAAAGAAAGAAAGAAAGAAAGAAGGAAAGGAAAAAAAATGAAATTGGAAGCCTCAAACTTGCTGATTTTGAATTATAAGGCTATATTAATGAAAACAGTATAGTACTCAAAGAATTTACAACAAAAACTCCTGAAACTAATAATTCTAATAAGTTAGCAGGATACAAGATTAACTTCCAAAAGTTAACTGCTATCTTATATATTGGGCAATAAACAATAAAGAACTTGAAATTAAAAACAAATGTCATTTAAATTAGTACCAAAATTACAAAATACTTAGGTATACAACTAAGAAAATTAGTACAAGTTTTATGTAAGGGAAAACAAATTACAATGACTTTTAAAAAAAACACTGAATAAATGGGTTATTTCCTGTCAGATTATGCACATAGACAGGAATACAATTTTAACAATGTCAATAGATTCAAGGAAATGCTAACCAAAATCCTAGTAGTTATTGTGTAGACATTAACAAACTGTTTCTGAAGTTCATATATAGAGGTACAAGATCCAGAATAGCCAACATGATACTCAAAGACAAGAACACAGAAGACTGACATTACCTGACTTTAAGACAGCCACAGAAATCAAGAATGTATTATATCGGCCGACGAGTAAATAGATCAGCGGAACAAAATAGGAGCCCGGAACCAGAGCCACTCAAATATAGTCAACTGACCACTGACAACGGAGCAAAGGCAGTTTGATGGGAGAAAAGAACACTTCTCTGTGAAACGGCTAGAATTCCTCATGATAAACAGTGAATCTAGACACTGATCTTACACATGCCATAAAAGTCAACTAAAAATGGATCACAGACTTAAATGAGGCACACAAAAGTATAAAAATTATAGAACAAAAAAAATCTGGATAATTTTAGGTATGTTACTAAGTATTTAGGTCAAATGCCAAAAAATACAATCTATGAAAGAAAATACAGATGTTGGATTTCATACAAATTAAAACCTTTTTTTTTCTGTGAAAGACACTGTTGAGATAGTGAAGATACAACTCATATACAGGAAGAAAATGTTTGCAAGACACGTATCTGATAAAAGAATGGTATCTAAAATATATTAAAAACTCTTTAAGTTCAGCAAGAAGAAAATGAATAATAAGTGGGCAAAAGACTTGAACAGACTTATCCTCAAAGAAGATATATGCATGGAAAATAATTATATGAAGAAGTGCTCAGCATCACATGTTACAAGGGAATTGTAAATGAAAGCACGACCATGATATGCCTTTATACATGATATGCCTCCTATTAAAAGAGCAAAAATTTGAAGCACTGACACCACAAAATACTGGTAAGGATGTGAAGCAACAAGAACTTTTGTGCAAGATGATACAATCACATTGGATCATAGTCTGGCAGTTTCTTAAAAAGTTAAACATACTGTGACATTATCTGGCAATTACATGGCTCTGCATGTACCTAAATGAGATGAAAATCTATGTTCACACAAAGAGCTGCATGTCAGTGTTTATGGGCACCTTTATTGAAAATGGCCAACACTTGGAAGCAACCAAGATATCTTTCAATGTGTGAATGGATAGACTAACTATGGTCGTCTCTCCATACAATCACAGATTATTCAGGGATAAAAAGAATCATGAAACAATGAAAAATATGGTAAAATGTATCTTGTTAACTGAAAGAAGCCAATCTGAAAAATCTACATAGCATATGATTCCAACTAAATGACATTCTACAAAGATAGTAAAAAGTCAGTGGTGACTTATGGTGTGAGGAGAAGTAGAGATAAAAATGGGGGTCACGGGATTTCCGAGGCAGTGAAACTATTCTGTGTATCAATAGTTCCCAACGTTTTTGTCACCAGGGACTGGTTTCATGGAAGACAACTTTTCCGTGGACTCTGGTAGGAAGGGGTAGTTTCAAGATGATTCAAGTACATTACATTTATTTTGTACTTTATTTCTATTATTATCACATTGTAATATATAATGAAATAATTATACATATCACTGTAATGCAGCTGCAGCTTAAGTTTCACTTGCCACTCCCTGATAGGGTTTCTTGTATGAGTCTGCAAGCATTCGATTTATTCTAGTCTCCATGCAGTCAAATCTCTCTGCTAATGATAATCTCTATTTGCAGCCACTCTCCAGTGCTACCCACTACCGCAGCTCCACCACTGATCATCAGGTATTAAATTCTCATAAGAGGCCCACAAACTAGATCCCTTGCATGCCCAGTTTACAGTAGGGTTCATGCTCCTATGAGGATCTAAGGCCCTGATGATCTGAGAGGAGGTGGAGCTCAGATAATGATGCCACCCACGGGAGCGTCCTGCTCACCCCACCACTCACCTCCTATTATGTGGTACTGGTGCACAGCCCAGGGTTTGGGAGCTGCAGCTGTATAACACTGTAAGAATGGACAAATGCTCTAAGAGTAGAATCAGAACGTTTTAAAACAATAACTGAGGCTCGGCGCCTGTGGCTCAATTGGCTAAGGTGCCAGCCACGTACACCTAAGGTGGTGGGTTCGAATCCCCAGCCCAGGCCCACCAAACAACAATGATGGCTGCAACCAAAAAATGGCCAGGCATTGTGGCGGGCACCTGTGGTCCCAGCTACTTGGGAGGCGGAGGCAGGAGACTCGCTTGAGCCCAGGAGTTGGAGGTTGCTATG
>CAUYQV010128070.1:0-23232 GCA_963574575.1 Galagoides demidoff | reverse complement strand
GGGGCCATTGCCCCCAGTTGGGCCCGAAGTTCAACCCAGCACTTATTCAGACATTATCATCTGGTGGGGACTCTAAGGCAAGCAGGGGGGTAGGACAGCTCTTTATTCAGAAGGGAAGGGTCCAGGTGTGCTGAGGGAGGCTCTGGTCTGTGAAACTGGAGGCTACCGGAGGGGGCAGCTCATGTGTTTGGTTTGCCGGGCATATCTAGCTTTCTCTGCTTAAGTCCTGGTTTGGCTGCCTGGGCCTTTTGCTGCAGCTGCTATGTATAGGAACAGCAACTAGACGAGGTTACAGTGACATTTTATCAGATACTGTGATGCCTGATTTCATAGAGCTTGTAGTCTAATGGTATATTAATAAGAATTAGACCCTGCACAATGATAAGAGGAGATGGGGAGGTAAGGTCCAGATTGGGAGGATCAGAGAAAAGTCACTGCTCAGTCCTCCTGAAAGAGTCATGTGAGGGCAGTCGGAATTTGCAGGGAAATCTCTGGAGTGGGCATGTGCAGCAGCGAGAAGGAAAAGACAGCGGAGGCTAGTGAAGAAGTCCGTAGGGGCTGAGGCCTCTGTGTGGAAGGTGGGCTTGGGGCTGCTGTTGTTCAGCCGACCCACAGAGAGAGAAATGAGCTGGAGGTAAACAGAGGAGAGAGGCAAAAGCAAGCTTAGAGGCCACTAGTAGATCTACATTCATCTCCCACCTGGTCAAGGCCACCAGCACTTCTGCATTTGTTTCCTACCGCGCCTAACTACAGACCACAGAGAATGATGGCTGCTCTTTCACTTCCGCCTCCCAAATCTTGCCCAGAAATCTCTTTTGGCCAACTCTAACATGTGCCGTAAAGGAAACGCAGTTCCAGGCTAGGCCAGGTGACGCAATACAAAACCAGCACAGACTGTCCTTTGCTAAATTGCTTCATTCTCATCTCTCTTAACTATTTAACTTCTGGCAGCAAAATCTTGCTTCCCTAACAAAGTGCAACTAAGCCCCATGCAACCCCAACACCCTCCCCCTCTCCCAGAAGAGGGTAAGAATAGGTCACTTTATCTATCTTTGGGGAACGTGCATTTTCCAGCTGTCACGCTCCCCTTTTCACGTCTTGAGATATAAGCAGAAATACTATTAACATATTTTATATTCACTAGTAGGAGAATGGGAGGAGAGAAAATATAGAAAAAGATTTGCACGTATATGTATATATACACACACACACCCATAGATATTCGTATCAAATCAAAGAATAAATACCCATAACTGGCACAGTCCTCATTTCTATGATAGGGCACAAGGTTGTAATTAGTAATTTCCTTCCTCCACTACCCATTCCATAGTCTTATTTGTCATCAGCAAACACTTGTGATGATTCCTTATCTGGTGGAGTGACCCAGACTTTCATTTTTAAAGAGCCAATGACATTAGGAGTCTTCCGTGTATTGAACTGTTTTAGTTTTAACATTGATTACAGGATATGGGAGTTCTAAGAGGCACCCCAGCAGACCTCCTGCAATCCATACATCCTCCTCTTCACCCCCATTGTGTGATAGCAACCCTGTTTCCCCTTCATAGCCAAGATCAATCACCCAGACCTGTACAATAGTCACCTTCTTTCCTTATTGGTTCTTTGGCTTAAGGAAGGAGCTCAAGGTGGCCAGGTGGCAGTTTCAGCTTCCAGGTTAATGGAACCACAAATCAATGTAGATCCGTCACTCTGGACATTTCTCCTTTCAAGAAAAATGAATATCCAGGTGAGCTATTCAAAGCTCTTTTCAATGGCAGAGCTTGCCATAACCTCTGTCCTTCAGAAACATCCTGAAATGGAGCAGGAGCACTGCACTGGCCTTATTTATTTATTTATTTATTTATTTATTTATTTATTTATGAGACAATCTCACTATGTTGCCTTGGTAGAGTACCATGGTGTTGTAGCTCACAGCAAGCAACTTCCAATTCCTGGGCTTAGGTGATTCTCTTACATCAATCTCCTGAGTAGCTGGGACTACATGTGCCTGCCACAACACCCAGCTGTTTTTTGTTGCAGTTTTGGCTGGGGCCAGGTTTGAACCTACCACCCTCGGTATATGGGGCTGGTGCCCTACTCACTGAGCCAGAGGCATCGCCCTTCTTTTTTTTTTTTTTTGAGACAGAGTCTGGCTGTATTGCCTAGACTAGAATACAGTGGCATTATCATAGCTCACAGCAACCTCAAACTCCTAGGCTTACATGACCTTCTACTAAGCCTTTTGAGTAGGTGGGACCATAGGTCCCCTCCACAACACAATGCTAATTTTCTTGTTTTTAGTAGGACAGGATCTTACTCTTGCTAGGACTGGTCTGGAAGTCCTGAGCTCAAGTGATCCTCCTGCTTCAGCCTTCCAGAGTGTTAAGATTGCAGACCACACCAGGCTGCACTGGCCACTTTTGAGTGGTGCCAACATATCCTGCAGAACCATCTATAAACTAGCCCAAATAGTCTCTTCCTCAGTCACATAGTCACACAGGAGCTCTCCCCAAAGATACAGATGAGAGAGAAGAGGCAATGTAGTGGGAGCAGGGGTCATGGGGATCTTGCTCATATGACTTGTGCCTTCAGGGCCTACATGAGTCCAGTTCCACATATACCACCTCCATTTGATGGACTGCTGCTGTGCACACTCGACTTTATAATTTGATGGGTCATGTTTCATTCATGGGTAGCTTGGGACTTGTGCCCATGAATGAGACTTTAGTCTCTAGTAGGGCCCCAGAACAAGCCAGGCACTGTTATTTAAAAGGAGAATAGTTACCTGCAGGGAATCACATAGATGTACTCCAAGATATTTACTAATACAAATAGATAATATAATATTTATTAAATAAATAGTTGCATACTACATGTCAGGGAATATGTCAATTTGCTCCAATAACAAAAAGACACCTGGAATAGTAGCTACGTCGGTGTGACATCTGATTAACTTGGTAATAATCCATTGCCATTCATCACGATCCATCTGCCCTTGGCATAGACATAATTGATCAGTCCTTCAAAGAGGAATACGTCAGAGTGAAGATGACACAACTTATGTCTGACCAGGATTCAAACCAGTCTGTCTAGCTCCAAAGGCTAAGCCCACATCCCCACACCGTAAGACCTCAGTGGCTGTGTAATTTCCTCAGGTTGCCACCCACAAATCTGGACCTGCAGATTCATTACTAGGAATTAGTCTTGCTTTTGGGTAAAGAATAATAATTTAAAAAAAAAAAACCCTTCCCCAAATACTAAATAAAGCCAAGGGTGTACCCAGTCCTTGTACAATATTTAGATGACTTCTGCTGGAAGATCAAATTGTCACTTTCTAGATGGTGGTTTGGTAAAGTGTTCAAATCCTTAAGGGTCAGGGCTGGTTTGTGAGCTCAGGATGCTGCCCGGGGACCCAGTGTTCACTACTACCTCAGGCCAGAAGGACCTGAGGAAATAAAAAATTCTTTTGGAAGTTTGGCAGCAAGGGTAAAAAGATCTTAGACTCTTGGCCAAAACGCAAGCGGCTGTTGTTGAACACAGGAGTTTACAGGAGAAAGTGAATGGTTTCGCCCTGCAGGATTAGGCTGTAAACTGTAAGCAAAGGCAAAAGCAGTCGTGGGAGTTGATGTGGACACAGATAAGGCTCAGCTTTCTGCCCAGACATTTGAGGCTTCCTCTCTAGTCCCTGTCTGCGGCTGTGTGGATAACAACAGCTCACGTAAACCTCACAAAACCAGGGACCGTCCATCTCCTTCTCAAAGGGTTAAAGAGATTTCAGAGGTGGAGTTGGCCAGGGGTAAGCCACCGCTCTGCCAGCAGAGCTAACACACCTTCCTCCTTCTGTGTCTAGATTCAAGTGAAGCAGGAGAGATTCCATCTCTAACAAGCTATTTATTGATTAGGTATAAAGAATCACAACTTCAACCAAGGCCAGCACCACTCAGAAGAAAACACAAGTGAGAGTGGGACTCAGAAGAAGTCTCATTCATGGCAGTGCTAGAAATGAGAGCCAGTAGCACCACTATGTAATTATTTATTTACTTTTTGGAGACAGGGACTTGCCCTGCTGCCCAGGCTGGAGTGCAATGGTGTGATCATAGCTCACTGTAAAATCCTAATATTGAACTCCTGGGCTCATGTAACCTTCCCACCTCACCTTCTGGAGTAGCTAGGACTACAGATGCATGCCACCATGCCTGGTTAATTTAAAAAGTGGTTGGTGTTTGTTTTTTTTTTTTTGTAGATACAAGGTTCTTCCTATGTTTCCCAGGCTTGTCTGGAACTCCCTGGGCTCAAGCAATCCTCCTATCTCAGCCTTCCAAAGAGCTGAGATTACAACCTGAGCCACTATGGACTCCTGCCAGATAAATTTAAAACACATGTATTGTCTTCCCAACAAAATGAATCATCTAGACATCATTGGAGAAGAAGGTCTCCTGTTTCCCCAAAAGAATCAGGCAGCATAAAGAGTTATGAGGACATGCAAGTCAAGATTGCAGGAAAAAATTTAGCTGAATTACTAAATATTAGGATGGAGAGCTCTAATCCAGAAGTGGAGATTTGGGGGGAAAATTCTAGCAGTAAGGCACAATTATGGTGATCAGTGCCCAGATGGTAAAATCTGAAGATGGGCATTGGGATAGTCTCCTAGGTATCCCTCTTGAGATGTTATCATTATGTTACATCAGACTTTGTAACAAGTATCAAGATCAGTGTCAGACATTGTTCAGGGCAAGAATTTTATGAAGTTATATGAAGAGTCCTATAAAAAAGGCCCAGTTTGTTTGTCATAAGATGATATTTTTGAGTTTGAAAGCTGCAAATTTAGAATATTGTGTTTAACCAATTGTATAATGAAGTTTTGCAGCATGCCAAGTGATAGTCTTGATTTACTGTAAATGCTATTTTTTTCCTGGAAGCCAAATGAAAGCAGGTAACTACTTTTTAAAAATTCTCACTTCTATCACTGATACTTGGTTGTGCCAGGGAATCACCTAAAATGAATTAGGAAGACATAAGTCGCCCCCCTCTTTTTTTTTTGAGTAAAGAAAGGAGCAGTGTGAAGAATTATATTGCATGTGTGCATGGGGTTATTGAAATACTGGATGGGAAGAACCTAGGAAGAAGATCCTAGGAAATACAAATGTTACCTCTTTTCTTTTGTCTTTGCTTAGGAAGAATATTATCTTTTTTTCTGGTTTGGAATACAGAGAACGTCTAGTAGAAGCTAGAGGGTAGAGTGTTTTCCTGGTGACCAGATTTGCCTGGACCATCCTGGGATCTAGGAAAGGTCTACTGAGGTCAAGGCAGTAGCTGTGCTTATCACTTACCTGAGTTTACTGACCTAACAGATGATAGGGTCATTTATAAGACATGAATCTTTGGTAAGGAAATTAATACTTTAAAAGCTACAATTGCATTGTTGTCTTACTGACATATCACTTTAAATTTCCCTAAAAGAGGCACATAGTGGATGGAGTAACTTGTGTTGCATATCCATACTTTCATGTCATCTTGAAGGAGTCTAGCTGTCTCCAGAGAAATTAATGCTTATTTTAACTTAAACTTCTACACTTGATCTTAGCCAAAAGGCTGAGAGGCGATTACCTTAAATTTCTTTGTGTAATACGCTGGAGCCTTTAAAATAATGTTGAAATGAAGAATAAAATTTTAGTTAGACCAAAAACAGCTTAAAGGTATGTCTACATTAGACCTGGAAGTTTTATTTGTAGGACTTTATTCTAATGATGTTACCACGGATGTAGAGCTCATTGAGAAAACAATGAAAATAACCTAAACAGGCAGGGCTCGGTGGCTCACTCTGTAATCCTGGCAATCTAGGAGGCCAAGGCGGGAGGATTGCTTGCACTCAGGAGTTTGAGACTAGCACGAGCAAGACTCTATCTCTATTAAAAATGCAAACAATTAGCCAGGTATGGTGGCACCCGGGATGACAACTATGTCTGTAGTCCCAGCTACTTTGAAGGCTGAGGCAGGAGGATGGCTTGATCCAAGAGTTTGAGGTCACTGTGCTGATGCCACAGCACTCTAGCTGGAAGCAAAAGAGTCAGTGAGACTCTGTCTCAAAAAAAAGAGAAAAAAAAAACAGGAAAAAAGAAAACCTAGATAGCAAGGAGATTTGTTAAGTAAATTACTATACCTCCAAATGACAACATAATAACGTGACCATTAAAAATGATTTTTTAAAAAATGTTGAATGACATAGGCTTCCATCATGTGGTAATAAAAGTGGATAACTAAATAATATGTACAATAGGAGACCATTTTGTGAAATTATAAAGCAAAGGAAAATAAATTCAAAAGTACATAGGAAAATGGTAATTATCTAGAACCTATGTAATAACTAAAAGACATTAATAATAAGCAAATAAAATTCGATTTATAAACAAGTATTTATGATGAGGGAAAATGTAAGAAAATATAACAAAAACCAATCAACTATCTATTGAGTGTTAATATGCTAGGAACTATTCTAAGCACTTAACACAATATTATGTCCAACTTTGAAATTACCCTAGACTCTACTAATTCTTTTTCACAGATGAAAAAACTGAGGCATAAAGAAGTTAAATCTTGCAGAGATTTGGCCAGCAACTTGTGGATATTGAGTTGAACTTGGGTAGCCTGAGCCCTGACTGCATTATGAGACTTAGTCCTGGACCACCTACTTCCCTCTTGCAAAGGAGCCAGTAGAAAGATCACATGAAGAGCATCTTGCATTCCCCGTGTAATTCCACTTTCCCTCCTCCCCGCTGCCCTGTGGAGTGGGAGGCTTACAACATAGACTACTCTAGCAGGTTCCTATATCCTCAGGCTACCTGTTAGGTGTTGTCAATAGGCAGCACCTGCAGAAGGTTGACTTAAGGAGAAAGTGATGGTAGAGTGTTTATTTCCCAAATGGTAAATGGTCCTTTTATAAATCACTCCCCTCCCCCAGACTCATTCCATACTGAGTGCTCTTGTCAGGATTCTAAGTGTTCTCTTCCTGCTGGGACACCTGGAGTAGGCTGTGTCAGCTCACTGAGGGATACTTCTCCTCCCCAGGAGGTTCCTGTGAGACCCTCTCCTTCTATTTTCAGCTTCTCATCTCTTTGAGTTCACAGGTAGTGAACTGCTGAACCGCTACTGCCTGGGTAACTGCACTATCTTATGATCCCGTCCTCCACCCCGGTTACGTGTTCCTTGTATAAATCACCTTCCCTCCCAGACTCATTCCATCCCCAGCGTGCTTGTTAGGATTCTAAGTGGGGATCCCTATTTTCATAAAACTGATATTGAGCATTTTGGACATGCACTACATGAACAAGAGGGTTGGAGATAATATAAAAGTACATGATCTGTGGGAAGACAGTCGATGGTGATAAATGAAAATATTTTAAGTTTCATATTCATAATTGCCCACATCTTATCCCCCATTCCTTATCACTTCTCTCCTAGCCAGATGAGATAAGCTGTAGGAATGTCTGTCTAGCACGGTGATCCAGATGCACTCGGTAGCCATAGAGTGATTATGTAAGAGCCATTCTCTGCCCTTCTCAGAGCAACTCGGAGAGGTTCTGGCAAACATGGATATTGAGTCACAGAACATTTTATAGACCCCTCTTGATCTGGAATAGATTAATGAGTCACTTGGAAGAGCCTCTTGACTTAGAAACTAGGAAATAGGAAGCAGAAACCGAGACCGACATTTTATAAAACATTTTTTATAAAGTCCTCTTATTTTCTACCTAGATGATACGTACATAGTCTGAGGATCCCTCATTTGAAATCCCTGGGCTAGAAGTGTTTCAGATTTTGGAATATTTGCATACACAATGTGATACTTTGGGGATAGGACCTGAATCTAAACATACAATTCAGTTATGTTTTTTATACACCTTAAACACACAGCATGAAGGCAATTTTTTATAATATTTTGAACAATTTTATGCATGGAACAAAGTTTGCAGATACTGAATCATCATCAGAAAGCAAAGGTTTCGCTATCTCATCACCCACACGGACAAGCTGTGATTGTAAAGAGTGTTTCTAAAACATCCCTCCTGTGTGTGAGCCACTGGGGGACCTTGTTGATATGCAGATTCTGATTCAGTTGTTCTGAGCTGGGGCCTGAGTTCTGGCATTCCTCACGTGCTTCCTGGTGATGTCATTGTGCTGGCCCTTTAACCACTCTCTGCATGGCAAGTTTCTAAAGGTTGAAATAGTCTGCTGACATCTGCAGAATGGAGATAGTTAAAAATCAAGGTTCACTTGGGAAAGCTGTGATTCATATGGGGAAAAAAAGGCACTGAGACCTCATGACCCTTTGCTCCTTGTGGGATCATGTAGGTGCCTTAGACTGAGAGCGGACAGAGACCTGGAAAGAGAGACTCCAACCAGTGCCATGCAGAGAAGGCAGGGGCAAGGAGAACAGCTTGTGCACAGAGTCCAGGGCGGGGCTAAGGCTACTGAGTAAAGCATCCCAGGGACCCAATCCCATTTAATCAAGGCCTTACTGCCTGCTTGGTGGCTTGCAGCCTTCAGATGGTGTGTTCTGATTTTGTTTTGGAAAGTTCAGTCCAATAGTGTGTGCTGAATGAGAGAGCTAGCAATTATACGCTTCCCACCAAGAATACCAAGAGTACCTAAGTCTTTAGCATTGATCAGGTAACAATGAAATCCAAAAATGACAACAAAAAATCCCATCGCCTTTGTTATTATGTCATCTTTTTCTAACTGTAGTTGGGAAAAGCCTGGGAAGAGGGAAAGAACAGATCACACATCACTTCCTTCTCTGCAGCTCTGAGATTTATTTTGTCTTGTAGACAAGAGCCAACTTTCTCCCTGTTGTCACGAAAGCCTTAAAGAGCTGTTTTTAGGCTGACAGCTTAAGTTCTGACTAACAAGAAGGGGGGATGGAGGGAGTGAAAGAAAAGGAGAGATTCTAGAATGACCTAATTGTTGATAAGAGGGAAGTAGTTGGATGTATATCAAAGTCAGTCAATGAAATATTAGATAGTTGCTCAAGTAATGACTCTGAACATTATGTAATAGCATGGCAATGGCATGGTATAATGCCAATGAAATAAAACAGAATGAAGATGAAAAAAACTGTAAAGTTGTACTTCATCAGCACTCCTGGCTGTTAATCTTTTTTTCTATTTTGTATTGTATTATATCTGCTTTATCCTCCACTATTGAACTGTGTAGGCTACAGAGGATAGTAGGGAAGGGCTTTAGGAGTTGGGTCCTAACTCCATGTCTACCAAATGTGTAAACTTGTGTACGTTATCTATTCATTTTTATTATTTCTCAAATAAGAAAAATGATACTTTAAAAAAAAAAAAAAAAGGAGCGATTCCAGGACATTTGCCTACTTAGATAAGGAATGAGCCAGCAGATGCAAACACTTTTGACCCTTGAACAGATCAGGGGCTAGGGGCACTGACCCCAGGCACAGTTGAATTCTAAATGTGAGTTTTGACTCCGAAAGACTTAACTACTAGTAACTGTTAACTGAAAGCCTTACTGATAACAAGTGGTTGATTCAAATATAGATGGACTACTATCTAGATATATTTTATGCATTCATGCTATATCTAACTTTTCCTTAATTTTTTGGGTGTTTCTAGGCTATGCAGTTCATCTACGAGTTTCTTCAAATTGTCACAAACTTCCAAACAAATTTTACATATACTTATTAAAAAAAATTAACGTATAAGTGATCCTGTGTAGGGTCAACCTGTGTTGTCCGAGAGTCAACTGACAAAGGTAAAAGAATCTTTTAAAGTGAACACTGTATCTACTAGTTCCATCTCTAGTTTCTTCCTTAATTACATTCATATCTGTCCTTGCTATAAACATGTAAGTAAATTCTGCAATACTTGGAAAAGTAGTTCTCATGGAGTATAAGTGTGAGACTGCCCTGAGTGAGGGTCTACATTTGGTTGGAATTTACACTTGACTTCCTTCTTCCCAGGACCCTCAGTGTAACAGTGCCCTTTAGGGAGACGCCAGCTCTGCTCGCCACTGAGCCCCCTCTGGCCTTTCCCAGGCTTCATCAGCTCCCTTCCATTCCTTCTTGCCCCACAAAGGTCCCAGGGATTTGGCTCAGTGCTTCCCTCCTCCAGAAGCTCTGTCTTCTATTATACAATGAAGTGAATGCAACAGATGAAAGGGGATTTCCCACTCTCTCTCTACTTTAATGTCTCCCTGAATTTTTTTTTAACCAGAGACCACATTTAAATGATAATATGCTGACAGAACAGAAATACCCATTCGTGGATTATAAGTGACAGGGGAAAATAAGGCATTGTAGACCTATTGTTCAAACACCCCCACAATTTTTTTTAGTTTCAAAACATTTAAAAACATGTGTATAATTGAACGATAAATTCCTCAATAATAACTAATATTGAAATAAAACAACACAAATACTTTCAAATCTGTAGAAGCCCAAGTTGGGTGCCCCACTCTTATCCTGCCTAACCACATTGTCCCCTCGGCTGTGAGTCCACCAGGGGCAGTCAAAGGCTCTGCTCCAGCTACATGTCTGCCTGGAATGCTCTCCTGTCCCCACATCTGTGGGGCTAGTAGCTTCCTTCTTGCCTTCAGGACTTGACTCCCTTGTCTCCTTCTCCACGATAAAGTAAAAATGGATGCTAGCTTATGAGAAGGAATGGAAAACTGAAACGGAAACCACAACTTTAAGATGCCCCCTGACTCATAAGATTGATAAACTGCCAGACTGCAGCGTGATGTGAATCCCAGCTCAAATTCTTTTAATACCAGTTTACTGAAACCTGTGTGTCTTTTATTAAATAAAACTCCTTTAGGAGATATAATTCACATACCATGAAATTCACCCTTTTCCATACATAGTTCAGTGTTTTGTAGTACATTCACTGAATAATGTTAGACAATGATCTCACATCTAATCTATTGCGGAATTAGGTAACATTTTCATCACCCCGAAAAGAAACCCTGTACCCAGTAGCAGCCACTTCCCTTATCCCCTTTACCCCATTTCCTGCCAACCATTAGTCTGGTTCCCGTTCCTACAAATTTGCCTATTCCCGGAAATTTCAGATAAATGGAATCACACAATGTGTGGCCTTATATGAATAGTTTCTTTGACTCTGCATATTTTCAAAGTTTGCCCACATTGTAGCACGTGCCAGTACTTCACTTGTTATTGCCAGCTATCCATCATAGGGGATGTATCACATTTTATTTATCTATGCATTAGTTGATGGGCATTTGGGTTGTTTTCATTTTTTGGCTACTATGAATAATGCTGCTGTGTATGTACATGAGCAAATATTTGTATGTGTATGGACATGTTTCCATATCTCTGGGGTGTATACCTAGGAGTGGAATCGCTAGTCAAATGGCAACTATTATGTTTAGGCTTTTGAGGAACTGCCAACTGTTTTTCATATAGCATTTCTTAAAGTCAGATTATCTCAGGATGAGACCCAAATGGTGTTAACATTTACTTAAGAGGGCGCATTTACTAAGATGCTGCATGTCAGGCACATCATTTATAGATGAGTAAATTAAAGGATAATGGTGCTATGCATGTTGCTTCAGGCTATGCGCTACTCAATGTCCCCTTGTGAGCTGGGATACAAACATTGTACTTTTAACAAAACTAAATGTCTCCAAATGACAAGTGTCTGGTATTTCCCTCAATTAGGTACATATTTTGAAAATAAATTTTAGCATAAGAATGTCACTAGCATCAATATATCCTGCAAAACTTATTAATGATCAATAGAACTCTACTGTTTTCATCTATGTAGTTTGGGAACTATTACTTTAATGTAATACCCTAAAAACTACCTCATAAATTTTTGGTAAATTATAAACATCCAAGTAACTTGGAAATGGACAAAGTTGCTTTAAATAAAAAGGGATAACAGGTTAAAACTATTTGCAAGGTACATACCATAATCAATGACTGTAAACTTTTATTTTCAACATATTTGTTTTCAAAAAATATACTTTCAGGCTGTCATAATTGTTTTTTAAATCCCAGAAATATGCCCACATAACAAAACAGAATAATTAGCCAAAATAAATCAGAAATGACACAATACTTCCTCTTCTCTTGCCACATCTCACCCCCCAATCACACACACGGAGTCCTAAAAAGCAGGGTATAAAACTATACATAGAAAATGTTTTCTTTATTTATAAATATTAGCTGTCTATTTTTTGATACTTCGGGAAAAAAATAGTTAATTGATGACTCCATACTGAACCTCAGAGTCAAAGCATTCATTCTGTAGTAGACATACTCTTATTGGACAAAGTGAATGTTATTCTCTTTGCATTATTATTATTGCTTAATATTTCAATGCAGCAATCGTCTGATTTCTTTTCTGAATGTATTTATCTTCATTCGTTCTTTACAAGCTTTTTGTTTCTAGTCCTGATCGTAAACATTGTTATTGTTATTAAATTTTAAGCCTTTTTAATTTTTCAAAGGCAAAAAGTGGAAACCTAATAAACACATGTATACGTAAAAACAAACTATATACAACAAATTACTATGCCTACTCAGCTGTATTGCATAAGTTGGATGAAAGTCATCAAGATTTCATCATTTCAAGCATCCAAAGTTACTCTGAATCTCTAAAGTTTGGGCTTCTAGGGAAAAGTCAACATTAATTTTGATTCTTAATTCAGTTAATTACAATGAATCTGAAAAAACATTTAACTTTGGGAAAGAGAACAGGAGAAACTTGCCTCTTGCTACTTTTTCCAAGGTCATAGAGATACCGCTGAGTTTGCATCTTATCTTCATCAAAGTGAAAATGATTTATAAGTTTCTGGAGAACAGAGTAATTGTACTGTATCCATTATTATTAATAGAAGATGTTTAAAACTTCATTAGCGTTGTCTTTTGCATGCTCACTTTATTGCTTTATTTTAGAGGAAGGAAGATTCTAATCTAAGGACTTTCATTGATATATTCATACCTCAGGCCCTCTCATTTTGTTTTTTCATATTATATCTTAAGCTTCCCAGCACAAAAGCTCTTATAGTTTAAAAAGAAATATTCATTTACAAATAGAAAAATGCCTCACCTCTGTGAACAGATTTCCTTAGTTGGCAAAGTAAATCATGAGTTTTGGAAGCAGAAAGAGTGGTAGCAGAAAGTGTGGTAAAAGGGTGGTAGCACGTCATCTTTTCCCAGCAGCTGATCAAAAAGAGGTATGAAAGGAAGTTAGATTCCAAAGAGTTTGCATTTTGACTAAAGACAACACAGAGCTGAGATGGAGAGACCCAGAGTGACATGTGACTTCTGACCTTGTCAGTGGTGTGTGTGTGGAAGATAATTCAGTTTGGGCACTTAAGGAAAATGAGATCTTTCTAAATGTAGACTGTAAATGTCTTAACATAATAACTAAGAGGATGCCATGAAGGCTGTGTTAACCAGTTTGATGAAAGTATTTCAAATTGTATATAAAACCAGCACCCTGTACCCCATGACTGCATTAATGTACACAGCTATGATTTAATAAAAAAAAAAAAAAAGGAAAATGAGATTTTCTTTGGCAAGTCTGCCTCAGCATCGCAGTGGTTCTCAACCTTTCTAATGCCGCAACCCTTTAATAAATACAGTTCCTCATGTTGTAGTGACCCTCAACCATAAAATTATTTTCATTGCTACTAACTGTATTAAAGGGTCGCAGCATTAGGAAGGTTGAGAGCCACTAGGATAAAGGATGACTAGGTATTTGGAGCAATCAGGCACTATGGAACAATCACCAAAGTCTTTAAAATTATGGCTTAGATGGATAACACTCAACTGTATTTATCTTGATTACTAGCTTTACATGCCCAAAAAGGGGGGGGGGGAAGAGTTGCAAAAGAATAAAAGTTATTTTCTTGCTATACTTAAAATGCTTTAAAAATATTAAAATAATACTAACACTATAGGAATATATTTCTAATTAAATCAAAGGTAATATATTAAGTTGCATGTGGAAGAAGTGGAGTATAAAATGCATGGTATAAATCAAAGGCCAGAATTTTAAGAACAAATTTTTAGACCAAAAGTTGAGTTAAAAGATATAGGCTGGCGAAGTTACAGTCAACTTCACATTTCCTTTGAAGTTCTACTTGAGAAGACAGAAAGGAATGTATAACTTCATCTTCCTTACATGACTTAAGTTGGCTGTCATTAAGGGAAAAAATAAAAAGGAAGCTAATACTTGACGACCTACTTGTCCCATGAATGAAAGCTATTATTTCCTTAATCCCTCCAAAAGACCATGACATCAGTTAAGTATACATATATCCATTTTACAAATGAGGAAACAATCTCAGGAGGATTAAGTAATTTACCAAAGAGACATAGCAGAACCAAGGATTTGAACTTATATCTACCTGCTTCCAAAGTTCATGTTCTTAACCACTAGACTATGTATTGAAACTCTGCTAAAGCAGCAAGTCTTTGAGGAAAAGGGAGATGAAAAAGAAAGAATATTTTTTCTTCTGGGTAGATGCACTTTACAGCTTTTGTATTAAACTGGATGGAAGTGGAACACATTATTCTTAGTAAAGCATCACAATAATGGAGAGGCAAGAATCCTATGTACTCAATTCTGATATGAGGACAATTGATGACCTAGTACATGGGGGGGGGGGGGAATGCAGGGAAAGGGAAGGAGAGCGGGTGGGGGGGGTCACAGGGTGTGACACACTTCTTGGGGACGGGGACAATAATAAGAGGGACTTTACTCAACAAATGCAATCAGTGTAACCTGGTTCTTTGTACCCTCAATGAATCCCCAACCAAAAAAAAAAAGGACTTTGGTATCAGAGGCTTTATTGGGCAGGTTGGGAATCTTCTGTTCACTGCTGTTTACATAGAATCCCAGTAGTCAGGGAGCCATTTAGTATTAAATCCACACTCACGTAACACTATTTCTAAAGATAAAATTTTAAAAAACCCAGCCCTAAAATGCTTGGAGATACATATTCTCAGACCCTTCTTGAAAACTAACAAGATGCATGAGTGTATTAAAAGATGTCAGTAGTCCTACATTAAAGGACTACTGTTGATTACATGACCCAGCAAGAAATAGAAAGCATAATAAAAAAGAGTAGCTAAAGAAAGTTTAATAAAGGACTGTTTGCAAAGATGTGGGCAGAGTTAAGGCAACCAACCTCAGACAGGTAACCATCCTGGGACTAGAAACAGTGGAGGAACAAGGACCAAGGGGCCCAGAGTCCTAAGAGGAGACAACTGTGAGGTAATAAACTTATGTCCTGCTGCCTATTTCCCCAATCCAATGAGCTACTTCCTGTGCCTGTGTGCATGGAAGGATGCTGGGAATCCACAGGGCAAGAGGCTGGGAATTTGGGCTTTGACAGACAGACAGCAACTGCAGAAGGAAAGATGGATTCTCAATTTAAACAGTGGAAGCCAGAAGACTATATGGAATAACTTCTTTTTCACTTTTCCTTTTTTTATTTTTTTAATTTCAAAATATTAATCAAGGGGGTACACGTGTTTTTTTAACATGGATATCTTGTATAATGCTTAAGTCAGGGATTTTGGTGTTCCCATCATCAGAATAGTGGTCCTTGTACCCAACAGATAAGGATAGGTAAGTTTTCATCCCATGCCCACCCTCCAGCCCCTCCTTCTTCTTGGTTTCTCGTGTCCTTTCTATCACTTTGTGCCTATGTGTATCCATTTATTAGCTCCTACTTAGTAGTGAGAACATGTGGTGTTTATTTCTCCATTCCTGAGATACTTCCCTTAGGATCATGGTCTCCAGTTCACCCCATGTTTCTGCCAATGACATTATTTTGTTCCTTTTTGTGGTTGAGTAGCACTCCATGGTATATATACCACATTTCTTTATCCACTCATGAATTGAAAGGCACTTAGGTTGATTCCACAGCTTCGTAATTGTGAACTGGGCTGTGATCAACATTCCGGTGAGGGTGACTTTGTGTTTAAATGACTTCATTTCCTTTGGGTAGAGACCTAGCAGTGAGATTGCTAGAGTGAATGGTAGGTCTACAGTTATGTCTTTGAGAAATCTCCATACTGGGAATAACCTTGTTAAAGTGCCAGAAAGAAAATAATTGTCATCCTATAATCTTATATCAAATAAAAACATTCTTCAAAATTTAAGTTGGAATAAAAACATTTTCTGACAAAATGTTGGGCAAAGAAGTCTACCATGGCACTGGACATCTCTGCATATCCTTGTTGTGTGTGCCTGACTGCAAGATTTAATGGTCATCTGGTTCTGACCTATTTCTATAGCTAGTCAGAGAAGCTATTAAGTAGGTCACATGACCATAGCATGACTATCAAGCAATTTATTGCTTGCCAGGAGAGAAGGCTGATTTGCATATTGCTTTCTATAAAAGATACTGAGCTATCGCTTGTTGGCCTTTTGGCTAAGATCATGTGTAAAAGATACTGAGCTTTTGTCCTTGGTTCCTCAAATGCAGCACAACCCAGTGCGTGTGTAGCTAACATGTGAACCATTGAGTTGTCCCAAACCACTGGAGGGCAGGGAAACCAATGTCACCAGGCTTGTGTACCTGCTGTTTGCTGTACTGTGAATAATAAACTATCTTTCACAAACCTACCAAGTCTTTTATCTATTTTGGGCACCTATATAGTGGCAAGGTTGGGGCTCTTCCCTAACAAAATTGGAATAGTGAGCAGGGTACCAAGACAGACACAGACTTACAGGAGAAAAGGCAAGGATCTTATGGCCTGGATTCAGGGATATGAAGATACTTTTTGGAAGCCAAGAGTAAATGTTCTCAGTCAAGTGTTTGAAGAAGGGAGGAATAAGAAGGGGCCTGCTGTCCTATCTATTAATATATATGAATTGAGTAAACAGGAAGAGGCTGGTATGACTGGTAAGGAACAGGGGAGATAAGAGGTGGGGCCATGGTCTCTCTGTCCTAGGGGGAAATGAAGACCTTAGGTATTGAGGGTGTAATGGGATGGGGGGGGAAGAGATATGAATTCGTATGGCTCTTTTGAATATAGGTGCTTAAATCACTATCTTACCAAGCTTTCTTGAGGGGGAAGCACCCTGCATTCAAGTGGCCAGATTTGGAAACAGTGAGTTGGTAAAGAGAATTGGTAAAAGGAAATAACTAGGACCAGCCAGAGATGGCTATTCAGACTTCCATTGTCCACCAGTGTTATTCCTACCGCTGAATGTATCATTGGTATTGCTATTTTATGTGACTGCACTGTGAACACTCCTAATGTCCAAGGGCTATTATCTCAATCAGGAAGAAATGTTTGAGAGCTGATAGTGGAAGCAGTGAACAATGGGCCACTGACCAGGCTTCCAGTTCCCTCTTAGGTTGTAGTAAAAATATCATAGAGTTTCAGGAAAAGAAAAAGAAATCATAACCTTAATGAAATAGCAGGGGTATTGAGAAATACAGTATCTCGAAACAACAGTCCTGTGTGGCCAGTGAAAAGGTTAATGGCAGATGGAGGCTTACAGATTTTTGCCAACTGAATTCAGTTGGCAAACTTGGAGTCCTGGGTATCCTGCTTCCAAGAAGTTCCTGAAAGGCTAGTTAGGCTTGGTTTACTGTTGACTTGGCCAAATTAAAAGTTGATGGCGTCCACTGGGCAGCTGCAACCATCCAGTCCCAATGGCCAAGAGCACTAGAAAGCCATTTTTGTAGCCCAACAGGACATTTATAGAACTCATTCACATGCCCATGGGAAAAATTCATACCCAGCAAGACTGGATGTAACAGTATGTCCAGTCCAGTCACTACAGCCAAAGTGGCCAGAATTACTACCGGCATTCATCATCAAACTGTGTACAGAAACCCCACCAACATAACCCAGTGGGCTGAAACACAGACTTCTATCTGTAAGCCAAAGAAGCCAAAATGGTCTACAAGCCTGGTGGCTCGCATCAGCAGATGACTCATCCTTCCAAAGATGACTGCCTGATCCTGGCACATAATCTATAGCTGCCACTGGTGTCTAACAGCCTCTGACATTTACTTTGGTCATGGCAATGACATACCTGTGAGAATAGCAAATTCTGGCCACACCAACCTAGCACTTGAGACCAACCTTGCCATGATTTGAGGAACAGGCTCCTGATGTTTGCTGTGCTGTGCATAATAAACTACCTTGATCTGATCCATTGCATCTTATCTGTTTTAGGCACCTATGGAGTTAACAGAATTGTCTGTAGCACTTTACACACACACACACACACACACACACACCCTGTTAGTAAGAGAGATTTAAACAAGAGAAAAATGACCCCAACGGAAGCACAGAATATAGGAAGGAATCAAGAGAAATAGAAGGTAAAAAATATGTGGGTAAATATAAATTAACATTTTTTAATAGACAATGGTCCATATAATATCTATTTCTCCTTCTATGATGTTTGAAAGATTGTGTCTGTCAAGGAATTGGTCCATTTCATCTATGCCATCAAATTGATAGCAAGGGATTATTTATAATATTCCATGATCATCCTTTTAATGTCCATGATATCTGTAATAGTAGCTCCTCTTTTACTTTTTCCTTTTTTAAAAACTCTATATTTATATTTAGCCTTCCATTGAGATTTTGATACAAGGGCTGAGAACCACTATATGTTTCCTGTGTGCTTTTGTTCATATCTGTGCATCTGATGTAGCAGTTACTTGCTCTAATTTCTTGAAATTGCTTTCAAAGAGGATAATTTTTTCCTGAAGATGTTGTTGGTTGAGTAGAACACTTGGGTTTTGATTTGGGGTGCCTACAGTAGTATAATCTTTGCATAAGTTCCGTGGAAATATACAGGGTCAGTGGTATCTGTAATTTCCTAGTAGCTTAGGTAATAGTTATTAGTTGAGGCTATGGAGAAGTTTGGTGAGGACTTGAACACCAGTCAAGCCAGTCTCTGGTCCTCAGGGGTGGATAACGGACAGAGTATGCCACTTGTAGGCCCCAGAGCAGTTTATGGTGGCAGCAGTGTGTGTCTTGGGGGACAAATTCTTGGGTGTCTAGGTGGCTAGATTATAGGATAGTAATGGAGCAAGAGGGCTGGGTCTGTGAGTGGATTTCCAGGCCCCCAAGCAGCTGATGTGATGTGGGAGATTATAGTAATGGCGGTGGAGCCACCCACTAGGACCCAAGTGATCCATATTGGTGCTACTGGTAGCTGCAATGGGTTGGTAGGCTAGTTCTCAGTCCCACAGCTTGCACCTTTAAATCAGTTGAAATTTTTTAAAAATGTGACAGGTCAAGTATTGAAGAATACAGTTAGCTCTGCTATAATGTTTGCTGTGAAAATGTTAATTCATTCCAATATAATGATATGTTAAAGAATAATTTGTGTCTAATGCACATTTTACATTTGATTATGCACAATTCCACACCCTAAAATACCAGGTGAATGCATAAACCGTACCCATGAGAAAAGCTGCCTAGGAATACACAAAACATACCTCTAACATCCACCAGCTATCTTAGTTTACCAGAATGTTTGGACCCACATCCATCCATGTCTGGTGTTACAATGTTCTGTCCAATTTCTGATAACCTCTCTTCTGTTACTACACAATAACTTACAAGCTGCAGCCCTTCCAACACTCACTTCCACAAGCTAACTTTTTTAAGGAAAAGACTGTATTTATTATGATATTTGCAAATTTCTTGGCCATTTAGCATGTGTAAAATTGTGCTACTGTTTTTAATGTGCCTCTAACAAAGTTTTTGAGAGTTTTCCCCTAATCCTATTTTTCTTTTTTTTGAGACAGAGCCTCCAACTGTCACCCTGGTAGAGTGCTATGGCATCACAGCTCACAGCAACCTCCAACTCCTGGGCTCAAGTGATTCTCCTGCCTCCGCCTCCCAAGTAGCTGAGACCACAGCTGCCCACCACAATGCCCGGCTATTTTTTTGTTGCAGCCATCATTGTCGTTTGGCAGGCCTGGGCTGGATTCAAACCCACCAGCTCAGATGTATGTGGCTGGTGCACAACCCTATTTTTCTTATAAGCCCTATGTTTTTTGTTAGGTAATTTAAAATAGCGTGGTGATTTTTAGGACACAAGTGTGTTATAGCAGAACTAACAATATATGGATAATAGAATCACTTACACTTGGGTTGTGTGATTCTAAATTGACACAATTACTTTGGAAAATAATTTGACAGTAGCTTGTAAAGGTGAGCGTTGACATACTTTATAAGTCAGCAATTCTACATATACAGCTGAAAGAAAGGGGTACACAGACGTATCAGGAGCCATGTTCGAGAATATTCATAGCGTAAATGTATGCAATTGTAAAAATCTTGAAACAACATAAAGACTAATGATAAAGTAACAGTTACACAAAATATGATATAGTTGCACAACAGAATGTTATATGACAGTAAAAATGAATGAAAAGCATGTCTGCAGGGTAGAAAAAAGGCAAAACCCATATGAAGTATGATACCATGTTATAAAGTTCAAAAACATAAATAAATAATACATTGTTTAGGCAAATGGTATATATATTTTTGTAGGAGCGAGTGATACAACTTTAAAAAACAAAGAAAGCAAGACATTGATAAAAAATTTAGGATGATTATTGCTTAATCATTTCGATGCAGCAATCGTCTGATTTCTTTTCTGAATGTATTTATGTTCGTTCATCCTTTACGAGATTTTTGTTTCTAGTCCTTATCTTAAACATTGTTATTGTTATTAAATTGTAAGCCTTTTTAATTTGGGGAAGGCGAAACATGGAAACCTAATAAACACATGTATATGTAAAAAATAAATAAATAAAAATAAATTTTAAAAAATTCCAAAAGAAATTTAGGATGAGGATCAGTGCTGCCAAAGAGGCAGAAAAATAGGATAGACAGCAATAATTATGTTATTGGTAATTTCTTGTTCAAGAGCTAAGTTCATAGATATTTACTAAATTATTCACCCATTTTTTGTTTAGGTACAAATCCATAATATTAGGAAGACATATTTTCTTTGATAACACATGACATGTGTTTTAATATTTTCAAACATAATTAACATTTGTTTTATGTCAAGAATGAAAAATTGCCTTTATCAGAGCAAAATGGTAGAAACTATTCATAGTTGATTACAATTTAAAAATATTTCATCATGAGGCATTGCCTAAATCTTAATATTGGTAAATGCAATTCATACAAAAGCTACTTTCTGAATTATACTCTTAAGCTTCTCTATTTCCCTTTAAGGAAATCTTTGGTAGACAGGAAGGTTAAAAATAAGCACAAAAATATCAATGTGTCTATTAGAAAGAAATTGAAATTACAGCTTGAATGGCAAAAGGAGCTGAGTCATTACCAGGAGAATGATGAACTATAAGCATTCAGAGAGGCAATTTCCTCCCCCCAACCCCAATTTGTCAATTTCATGGCCATTCATTACAAAGTCAAAATGTCTTATCAAGTCCTCCAATACAGGTGTGCAGGTAGCAACACCTGTAATGTGGAGGCTATTTACTTTGAAAGAATTTTGTCCTTGGCATTGCTGCTTGTGCCTCTGGAGTCTTTGATCAAATTCACTCAAGTATTAACTTGTCTTAAGGCTGCCACTAAAACACAGATGTCTAAGGTCTCCTTTAGGCACGTTTCCTAGGCCACACACACATTAGGCTTTTGTCTGGGGCACTCTCAGTAAAAAGTACAAAAGTAGTCCTAATAGACCATGAACATGTACGTACCATGCCTCGTTCCTCTCTGTAGCCCTATGACCTGCCACATTATTGATGAGTGTTGGTGGCAAAGGCAAAATGAAATCCTATCACTGTTATTACACACCCACCAACCCAGGTAAGCCCAGTGCCTAATTTAGAGGCAGGTGTGTCAAAGACTAGCTTTCTGGTTCTAACTGCCTCTCCTTGCCTTAGGCAAGTCATTCAATCTATCTGTTTTACCCGTATGTTTCATGGGGGTGATCATGCTTAGTCTTCTGTCTTCCAGCTCTAAGATTCTAACATTCAATGAGTTGAATCCTACTAATTTAATCAGTACCCATTAACTGATCTTTCAACATATGTGTAATATCTCTGAGCCAGGCACTGGGGGGTGACACTAAAAGACTGGATGTAATTCCTGTACCCAAAGAGCTTAAAGTTCCAAAATTTACATGGAAATACAAAGGGCCTGGAGTAGCCAATACAATTTTAAAAATAAAGCTAAGAGACTTATACTATCTAACTTCAAGACTCATTATAAAGCTATAGCAATCAAAACAGGGTGGTATCGGCTTAAAAATAGACCTGAATGATTGATGAAACAAAATAGATTTCAAAATAGATTAATAAAACAGAGGAAAATCCAAAAATAGACCACATATCATTGGTTGGTTTTCAACAAAGGTACAAAACATTATTAGGAAAAAGAAAAGGCAATCCACAGACTGGGAGAAAATATCTAAAAAAGGCCTTTTATCAAGATTATATAAGAAATTCTTACCACTCAATAAGAAAACTAGACTTTTAAAATGGACCAGATTTAAACAGAAATTTCACCAGAGAAGATAAACAACTAACAAATACATGAACAGATGCTCAACATTTCTAGTCATTAGAGAAATGAAAATTAACCAGCATGGCTAAAATTAAAAAGACTGATTTTACCAAAGGTTTGCAAGAATGTGGAGTAACTAAAAGGCTTATACATAGCTGGAAGGAATGTAAAATGGCACATTCATTTTGGGATGTAGTTTTCAGCATCTCTTAAAGTTAAACATATGTGAGGGCACAGTGGCTCACGCCTGTAATCCTAGCACTCTGGGAGTCCCAGGTGGGAGGATCACCTAAGCCCAGGAGTTCAAGACCAGCTTGAGCAAAAGAAAGACCCCATCTCTACTAAAAATAGAAAAATTAGCCAGGCATTGTAGTAGGCACCTATAGTCCCAGCTACTTAGAAGGCTGAGGCAGGAAGACCTCTTGAACCCAGGAGTTGAGGTTGCTATGCGCTAGACTGATGCCATGGCACTTTAGTGGACAAGAGAGTGAGACGTGTCTTAAAAATAATAATAATTGTTGTTTGGCGGGCCGGGGCTGGGGATTCAAACCCACCACCTTAGGTGTATGTGACTGGCGCCTTAGCCGATTGAGCCACAGGCACCGAGCTACTTGGGAGGCTGAGGCAGGAGACTCGCTTGAGCCCAGGAGTTGGAGGTTGCTATGAGCTGTGATGCCATGGCACTCTACCCAGGGGGATAGCTT
>CAUYQV010128068.1:0-23100 GCA_963574575.1 Galagoides demidoff | reverse complement strand
TTTGCATGGAGTTGCTGCTGTCCAGGGCATCACCACGGTTGAAGTCCTCCCCATCTTCTAGCAGGTGGCAGTAAGTGGCGATCTCAGTCAGCCTCTACCTTGACCTTGATGTTCAGCAGTGCCTCATACTCCTGGGCCTGGAGCTGCCCCTCTGCCCGGGTCTGTGCCAGCTCCAAATGCAGCAGGACCCCAATGAGTTGCTCCGTCGGCATGGCGTAGGGGCCTCCACTTCCCTCAGGCTGTTCTCCAAGCTGGACTTCTGATTTCTCATGGAGTCCAGTTCGATCTCCAAGGACTGGACTGTACGCGTCAGCTCTGTGAGCGTTGTCTTAGCAGCTCCGACTTCAGCAAACTGGGAGGTGACTGAGGTGTTCTCCTCAATCTGCTGGGACCAGGTCTTGGCCAGCTCTTCTTGGTTCTTCCGCGTCAGCTCATCATACTGGGCCTGCATGTCTGCCATGATCCTGCTCAAGTCCTAGGATGTGGGAGCATCTACCTCCACACTCAACCCAGAGCTGGCAATCTGGGCTTATAGGACTTTTACTTCCTCCCCGTGGGTCTTCTTCATGAAGAGCAGCTCCTCCTTGAGAGCTTTGATCTCTGCCTCCAGCTGAAGCTGAGTGACATTGGTGTCATCAGTGACCTCATGGAGCCGATGGGTCTCACTCTCCACAGATTGGTGCATGGCCAGCTCTGTCCCACACTTGACTGAGAAGTCATCAGCAGCAAGATGGGCAGTGCCAATCTGCAGAACCATGCGGGCATTGTCCACAGAATTTGCAAAGATCTGAGCCCTCAGGTCCTTGATGGTCTTGAAGTAATGCACCCAGTTTCTGACCTAGGGCCACTTTTTCTCCAGGTATTCCCAGATTTTGCTCTCCAGCCTCCAATTATGGGTCTCCAGGTTCCTTACTCTGTCCAGGTAGGAGGCCAGGTGGTCATTCAGTTTTTGCATGGTCTCTTTCTCAGTCTGGATGTCCTATTCCTGCCAGAACCCAGGCTATCCCCCTGGACCCCTAGCTGCCCTGGAAACTGGTGGAGTGGGACATGGAGATCTGAGAGCCCGAGCCCCCGGCATCTGCATAGCTGCTGGCTGTGCTGCTGGCAGGCTAGACACTGTAGCTGGGCCTCTATGTCTGCCTCCTCCCCCTTGCTCTCCTGGGGAGAGGCCAGGGACTGGTAATTGCTGGAGAAGGCGGTAGAACAAGTGGTGAAGGACATGATATCTGAAGAGGAGAGGACAAGACTCAGGCAAGCTGGGGTTTTTACTCTCTTGATAGTGTCCTATGATGCAAGAAAGTTTTTAATTTTGATAAAGTAAAATTTATATTTTCTTTTGTTGCTCATGCTTTTGGTGTCACATCTAAGAAACCATCACCTAATCCTAGGTTACAAAAATGTATACCTCTATTTCTTCTAAGAGCTATATTGTTTTGGCCCTTAAATTTAGATTTCTGATCCATTTTGAGTGAATTTTTACATACTGCATGAAGGTGAGGTCAAAGCTCAATACTTTTTACGTGGCTATACAGTTGTCCTAGTACCATTTGCTGAAGGAGGATTATTTTCCACTGAATTAGTTTGGCACCAATGTCAAAAGCTTAACCGAAAGTAAACATGAGGGCTTTTCTCGACTCTGTGTCTACTGCATCCACCTACACACTCACCCTCATGCAGGGCCACGCTGTCCTGATTATAGACTGCTGCTCTGTATTGTCAGTCGTTTGCATTTTAAAATTAGAAAGCAGAAGTCTTCCAATTTTGGTCTTTGTCAAGATTGTTTTGGCTATTCTGGCTTCCATACATTTCCTTAGGATCAGCTTGTCAGTTTCTACAAAAAACTGCTTGAAAGTGGCCCCAATATATTTAAAAATATTTATCAATAGAAGGCACTCCAGAGCCAGTGTTACTTTCTTGAGACTTTTGATGAGTATTATGCAAGGATTCAAGTATTTTAAGTTCTTATTTTTATATATTATAAAATATTTTAGACATCAAAAAATGAGTAATAAAACAAATGTCAATGGCTCCTTTACCCAGCTTAAATTTAAAAATAAGATCAGCATGCTGAGCATGGTGGCTCACCCGGGTAATCCTAGCACTCTGGGAGGCCAAGGCAGGTGCATAGCTTGAAGTCAGGAGTTCAAGACTAGCCTGAGCAAGAACAAGACCCCCATATCTACTAAAAATAGAAAAACTAACCAGGCGTTGTGGTGGGTGCCTATAGTCCCAGCTAATTGGGAGGCTGAAATAAGAGGATCACCTGAGCCCAAGAGTTTGAGGTTGCTATGAGTTACAACACCATGGCAACCTACCCAGGGTGACAGAGGAAGACTATCAAAAAAAAAAAAAAATCAACAGCAAGCAAGCAAGCTCACTCCCCGTGCTTCCTCTGACTTGCCCTGCACCTGAGCTTCTTCATAAGGAAACTGGGGAAACATCACAAGGATTAGACAGTGTTTGTAAAGTACTTCTCTCAGGGTCTTAACACACATATATTTATAATATAGCTACTGAAAACCCAACAATTAGAATTTTAAATCAGGCATATGTCTCTTCAGGATAGCACATGAGTCCCAACAGTCACATACAGATGGGGCAGGGCAGAAGAACACTGCCTACTATGAGGAGGACGTGGAACCCTTGTTCTAAGCCAGCCATAGCCAGTGACACCCAGGGCTTTCTAGCAGATCTGAGCAGTTAACACAGTGTTAATCGTTTCACGTGTTCACATCTTTCAATGCACACATCATGCTTTTCTCAGCTCAGACTCAGTGCTTCCCACACCTAAATGCTAGGGTGAGTAACTGTTTTTGATTAATAGGCACAGAAGATACATTCAGACTCAGAGAAAAGCCCAATCTTGGGCTTATGAGATCTCCTTTAACCAGATGCATGTTCCTGCCTCCTCCCCCTTACTCTCCTAAGAAACACGGTCAGGCCTTGTGCATATATTCCAGCTAGCTGGTTGTTCACCTCAGGCTTTCCTTTCTGATAAGTCTTAAAGTGGCTTCCCAGTTCTGATGCTCATGGCCTCCCGAGTCCCTGAGTTTCACCTTAACTCCCCAGACAGGGTTCAGTTCTACACTAGTCATTTCTAAACTGCAAACCAGTACTTTCGTATAATACTGTGTTAAGTACAAAACATATAAGGTTACATTTTTAAATGCCAAATAAGCATATATTCAGAAATGTACCCAGCTATGGTAATCTCGCCACACTGCTCCTGTAGGTGCTAACACAGAGGTGCCAACTGCCTTCTCATTAAGTAGATGCCAAATCTTCCTGAACCTTCAAGAGGTTGGTTGGCGCATTTAGAGATGCCATCATTGCTATCACCTAGGAGGCACAGCTTTTTGTTTCCCTCAGCCTCCTTTCAGCAAACAACAGTCTCATCTGTAAGAATCAAGGTATTAAGGAATCAAAATGCGCGTCTGGGTGTTTTTCACTTTGATAGAGGGGAGTCAGTGAGAGATGTGGCTAAGAGTGTGGGCTCTGACATCAGAGCCTCAGATTTCTATCAGGGTTCCGCCTCTAACCTGGCAAATGACATCTTGAGCATGAAAATTAGCATTTATGTGTCTGAGTTTCCTGTCTGTAAGCTGAAAAGAGTGTCTCTCCTACACCACGTGACTAAGTTGATTGGGGATCAAATGAGTTTGCACTGGTGAAGCATGCAAAATGGGACCTTGCAAATGGGGCCCAGCCGTTAGACCTGGAACCAGCCAATAACAGGATGGGGGAGAGCTTTAACTTGGGGTGCTAACGCCCACATTTGAAGCATGAGCTCATTACAGGCAGTTTGGTGACTTTCTCTAGGCAAGTAAACTCAAGGCTTTCCTTGCTCTGGGGTATATATCAGACAGCCTGAGGTGCCCATTAGCATCCCAGTTTCCTTTGAGATGGGCACCTCTGAACCCACAAGCGTGCATGATTCCAAGGAGAGGTCATTCCTCTCCTCCATGACCCACAACCTCCTAGCCCCTGCTGAGTCTGGAAACTCAGAGAAATCTCTTCCTCATCTGCTCTGGGGTCCTGCTTTTTTTTTTTTTGAGACAGAGTCTTAAGCTATAGCCCTGGGTAGAGTGGCATAGCATCATAGCTCACAGCAACCTCTAACTCTTGGGCTTAAGCGATCCCTTTGCCTCAGTTTTTCTATTTTTTTTTTTTTTTTTTTGTAGAGACAGTCTCACCTTATTGCCCTCAGTAGAGTGCTGTGGAGTCACAGCTCACAGCAACCTCTAAGTCCCGGGATTAGGTGATTCTCTTGCCTCAGCCTCCTGAGTAGCTGAGACCACAGGCACCCGCCACAACGCCCAGCTATTTCCTGTTGCAGTTTGGCTGAGGCTGGGTTTGAACCTGCCACCCTCGGTATGTGAGGCTGGCGCCCACCCATTGAGCCACAGGTGCCGCCCTTTATTTATTTATTTATTTTTAGTAGAGATGGGGGGGGGTGTCTCACTTTTTGCTTAGGCTAGTTTGGAACCCATGAGCTCAAGCTATCCACCCATCTAGGCCTCCCACAGTGCTAGGCTTACCAGTGTGAGTCACCATGCCTGGCCTGGGGTCATGCCTTTTAAATTCTTCCCTAGTTGTTTTTATAGGGCCTCAGACAGCAGGGGCAGGTGAACAGTGTGCTCATCTTGACCTGGAGAGCCTCCCATAGGCCACCTGCTGTGAAGGACCTCACCATGCTAACTGGTATCTGCCTCTGTGTGGAGCCTGAGCAGTAGTAAAACAATGTACAGCAGACAACAGCACCAAAGTGAAACGTCTGGCCTTATAAAAGGGACAAAGAAATGCCCAACACAGTCCTTATAAATACAACACTTCTCTTCCAATTAGTCAGGGCTCCTCTTGGAGTTGAGCATTTAGAATCAGCTTGATAAAAGGAAATGGACTAAAATCTTTAAGGTGCAGGCTCTGCGCCTGTGGCTCAATCGGCTAAGGCGCCAGCCACGTACACCTAAGGTGACGGGTTCGAATCCCCAGCCCCAGACCTGACCTGCCAAACAACAATGATGGCTGCAACCAAAAAATGGCCTGGTGTTGTGGCGGGCGCCTGTAGTCCCAGCTACTTGGGAGGCGGAGGCAGGAGACTCACTTGAGCCCAGGAGTTGGAGGTTGCTATGAGCTGTGATGTCATGGCACTCTACCCAGGGGGATAGCTTGAGGCTCCATCTCAAAAAAAAAAAAAAAAAATCTTTAAGGTGCAGTGTGTGGGTTATAATATTTCAGAGGTCAAGGCAGAATAAATTGCCATGGTGAGGGGCTGCTCTGCTGCTAGACACCTCCTGTGGGATGGAAGGCTTACTCTTCAGCTGCTGAGAGGGTTTCAGTGGTAGTCAATCTCCACCCTGTCCCCCCACTGGCCTCTCTGTACCCACAAGCCATTGTCTATACCAAAAGGTGGAAGCAATTTACCCTCCCTTGAATCTTCATTGGCCTTGGACTCACTGTATCCAAGAGATGTTCTAAGACCCCTGAAGACTGCCAGTTTCCACTCCTTCCTCTTGGAAGCCAGCTGCTATGCTATGAGGGAGCCTGGGCTATGCTGCTAACTGATGCGCAGCCACATGGGCAGACTTTATGGCTCTTCCAGTCTGGCTAGGCTGCCAGCTGAATGTAGCCACATGAGAAGTCACAAGTGACACTGGTAGAGTGGTATGGCCAGCCAATCCCAGCTGTCCAACTCCTAACACACAGAATCGGTAAAAATAATAACTCATATTTTAAGCGGCGCCTGTGGCTCAGTGAGTAGGGCGCCGGCCACATACACAGAGGCTGGTGGGTTAGAACCCGGCCCAGGTCAGCTAAACAACAATGACAACTGCAACAAAAAAATAGCTGGGTGTTATGGTGGGTGCCTGTAGTCCCAGCTACTGGGGAGGCTGAGGCAAGAGAATTGCTTAAGCCCAAGAGTCTGAGGTTGCTGTGAGCTATGACACCACAGCATTCTACCGAGGGCAACACAGTGAGACTCTGTCTCAAAAAAGAAAGAAAGAAACAAAGAAAAAAAAAAGGCAATGACAAGTGTTGGGGAAAATGGGAAGAAATTAAAACCTCATGAGTTGCTGGTGGGAATTTAAAATGCTGCACTTGGCTTGGCGCCTCTGGCTCAAGTGGCTAAGGCGCTAGCCACATACACCTAAGGTGGCAGGTTCGAATCCAGCCCAGGCCCGCCAAATAACAATGACGGCTGCAACCAAAACATAGCCAGGTGTTGTGGCGGGTGCCTGTGGTTCCAGCTACTTGGGAAGCGAAGGCAGGAGACTCGCTTGAGCCCAAGAGTTGGAAGTTGCTATGAGCTGTGGTGCCACGGCACTCTACCCAGGGGGACAGCTTGAGGCTCTGTCGCAAAAAAAAAAAAAAAAAAAATGCTGCACCTGCTTTGGAAAACCACCGGGCAGTTCCTCAAAAGGTTAAATACAGAGTTACCATATAATCCAACAACTCTACCCCTAGGTATATACCCAAGAGAAAGGAAAACAAGCCCAGACAAAAACTTGTACATGAATTACCATTCAGAATTATTTGCAAGAGCCAAAAAGTGGAAACATTCCAAAGGGCCATCAACTGATGAATGGGTACATAAAATACAATAAAAATATCCACCCATAAATGGAATATTACTTGGGAATAAAAAGGAATAAGGTATAAGCCATAACATGGTTCAGAGGCTTGGCGCCTATGGTTCAAGTGGCTAAGGCACCAACCACATACACCTAAGGTGGCAGGTTCGAATCCAGCCAGGCCCGTCAAACAACAATGATGGCTACAACCAAAAAATAGCTGGGTGTTGTGGTGGGCACCTGTAGTCCCAGCTACTTGGGAGGCTGAGGCAAGAGAATCGCTTAAGCCCAAGAGTTGGAGGTTGCTGTGAGCTATGACGCTACAGCACTCTACCCAGGTCAAAAAAGTGAGACTCTATCTCAAAAAAAAAAAAAAAAAAGGCTCAGCGCCTGTGGCTCAAGTGGCTAAGGTACCAACCACATACACCTAAGGTGGCAGGTTAAAATCCAGCCCGGGCCCACCAAACAACAATGACAGCTGTAACCAAAAAAATAGCTAGGTGTTGTGGCAGGCACCTGTGGTCCCAGCTACTTGGGAAGCAGAGGCAGGAGACTCGCTTGAGCCCAGAAGTTGGAGGTTGCTGTGAGCTGTGATGCCACAGTACTCTACCCAGGGGGACAGCTTGAGGCTCTGTATCAAAAAAAAAAAAAAAAAAAAGACATGGTTCATAAACGAATGTTGAAGTGAAAGAAGCACTCACTAAAAACACGATTGCATGGCTCGGTGCCTGTGGCTCAATCGGCTAAGGCGCCAGCCACGTACACCTAAGGTGGCGGGTTCGAATCCCCAGCCCGGGCTCGCCAAACAACAATGATGGCTGCAACCAAAAAATGGCCGGGCGTTGTGGCAGGCGCCTGTGGTCCCAGCTACTTGGGAGGTAGAGGAAGGAGACTTGCTTGAGCCCAGGAGTTGGAGGTTGCTATGAGCTGTGATGCCATGGCACTCTACCCAGGGGGATAGCTTGAGGCTCCATCTCAAAAAAAAAAAAAAAAACACAATTGCATTTATGTGGAAAACTCTGAATCAATCCAATCCACGGCAGCAGAAAGTGTAAGTGGTTGTGAGTGGTTGAGAGCAATGAGGTGTGATAGCTAACGGGTATGGAATTTCTTTTAAAAATCTGATTCTAAAATTAGATTGTTGTAATGGCCACACAATGCTGAATATTCCAAAGACCACTGGATCGCACACCTTACAGGATGAATTGTATAAAGCTCTTAAAAAAAAAGAAAGTGCTTACAACATATATCCACAGCACAGAGCCCACCGTACCCCCACCTCAGGCACTCCTGGTGCTCTCCTGGGCATATACACGTATGCACAAACAACATATTTCTTTCATTTCTACTAGATTTCACTCTTTTCTACCATTTTGTTTCATTTCTATTAAAATGTCTCCCCTGTAGGGAGCATACACATGGATGGAGGCAATCACATGAAGCCCTCGGTGAGCCTAGCACCTGGCACCAGGCAGAGGGACCTGGTGGGAAATCCTTCTGCATTCTCCCTGTGATGCTCAAGGCCTCAACAAGCATCACCTTCTTCATGTAACAAAAGCAAACAGGAACCCTCACCTCAGGACCGTGGGGCTTTGGTGAGGACCCCGAGGAGGGCTAGGCTAAGGCTGAACAGACCGAGCCCTTACAGCACCCATCCCGTTCACAGGAGCAGCTGGTGCCCAAGTGAGCTCCCTGCAGGGTTCATGGAGGCCAACCACAGATGGAAGGTGCTACAGTGAGGCCTAGGCCAGTAGCTAGGCCTGCATTCTCAGTGCCCTCCTATACCAAGGACACTGAAAGGACCTACAGTGGGTGGCGCCTGTGGCTCAGTGGGTAGGGTGCCAGCCCCATATACTGAGGGTGGTAGGTTCGAACCCGGCCCCAGCCAAACTGCAACCAAAAAATAGCTGGACGTTGTGTTGTAGCGGGTGGCTAAAGTCCCAGCTACATGGGAGGCTGAGGCAAAGAATCGTCTAAGCCCAGGAGGTGGAGGTTGCTGTGAGCTGTGACGCCACCGCACCCTACTGAGGGCGATAAAGTGAGACTGTCTCAAAAAAAAAAAAAAAGGAGGGCAGCGCCTGTGGCTCAAAGGAATAGGGTGCTGGCCCCATATGCTGGAGGTGGTGGGTTCAAACCCAGCCCTAGCCGGAAAAAAACAAAACAACAACAACAAACAGAAAGGACCTACAGTGCCGCAAACAGAGCCAAGATCAACCAGTGAGCAGCTGCCCCACCCTCACTCCCTAGGGGCCTCCCACTGAGGGGCCTAGATCACGCTCTCCCATAGGCGTCCCTGCCAAGGGAGGGCTGGGGGTAGCTCCTCCCACCAGGACCTTACCCGGGTCTTGGCCTTCAGGAACACATGGCTCTCCATATCCTTGCTAGATTTACTGTGGGCCACACCAGCTTTCCTCATGGCATCCTCACTGAAACACAAAAGGGAAAGAGACATTTACGCACTCCAGCTGGTGCACTGCTGCAGGCCTGCACAGCAGCCACTGGTGCCAAGGTGCTGCTCTGGTACCCCAGCTGGGCTGAGGTCCAGGACCCACATAAAGGAAGCAGCACTTCATAGGCAGCTGAGCAAGGGCTGAGTGGGCAGGGCCATGAGAAGAAAGGAGCAAGGAAGGAGGGCACCATGAGGCAGAGGAAGCCCTCAGCACAGGGCAGAAGGCCAGCTACTAGGGATCACTCACAACTAGCTCAGGATCAAGTTAAGTGTGTGGGTTAGACCACTGGGTGGCCAGCTGGTCTCCATTTCCTGCCAGCAGAGTGGGACCCTGGTTCCAGACTCCCACTCTGTGAAATGAAGGGGCCATATGACGTTGTCTCTCAGTCCCTCTCAAGGCAAGGGCCCAATGTGGGACCAAAGAGATAAGCCCCAACTTCAACAACCTCTAGCCAGGCACAGGAGACAGACCACCTACATGTGAAGAGTATCTTAAAGACATATTTACCGGGACAGCACCTGTGCTCAGTGGGTAGGGTGCTAGCCCCATATGCCAAGGGTGGTGGGTTCAAACCTGGCCTGGACCAAACTGCAATAAGAACAAAAAATAAATAAATAAGTAATTAAAAAAAAAAAAGACATATTTACCAATACACATGTAATAAGAGGTAGAATCCTATCAAGAGCTTTCTGTTGCGTGGCTCTCCATGGGATGGATCGGTGCACATCAGCTGAGCTGGAACTGCCCCCACACACAGGAAGGTAAGAGGTATGCATGTGTTAGAAACCTGTGGGCCCTGCGGCCTGCTTTCTGCCCTGTAGGAGGGGTCTCCTTTCTGGCTGTCTTCCCAGCTCTGGACTTGCAGATAAACAAACCAATAAGCATGAAATCTGTGGTATCACCTCTGAGTGCATTAAACCTGTGCTAGGCAGCATGCTGAGCACTCCACACACAAGCCGGCCAGTCCTCAAAGAATCTGTGCATGGGGGCAGCACCTGTGGCACAGTGGGTAGGGCCACAAAGTGAAACTCTGTCTCCAAAAAAAAAAAATCTGTGCATGGGCCTGAGGGATCACAGAAAGGAGGCTCCCTGCTAAGAGATGCATAAACCCGTCTTAATGTAAAAGTAAAACCAAATTGGCATTGACCCATCACACTGCTAGGTGCTTCACTCAACAAGCACCCTTGGAGATCTTATCTCCCTGTCTGCTTCCTGAAGCCTGAGCTGAACTGAGGAGGAAGCAAAAGGTCCCTGCTTGCCAAGTACCCAGGAATGGAGAAGACACACAAGGATAAAGGCCATCAGGGCCATAGGATATGAGGGAGTCAACAGTGTAGGAAGGTGACATGAGCAGCAGCCCATGCACAGGGCAGGGTCGGGTCAGGCTCTCCACACTGGGAGACACATCACCTGGTAAGCCCTAAGAGTAGAGTGACCAGATTTTAACATCAGTAAGGCGGGACAACATGGCTACGGGGGCGGGGCAGGGCCTAACAACAATGCAAACTTTGATAAGCAGTTCTCGATAATCACTTCTCAGCAATTATTTGTTATTATTACAGTTTAACACTATAAAATTAACAAAAATAATATAAAACTCATATTCTGGCGAAACAGCACATGGCAGCCGAAAACCGTATATTCCCTTCTTGTTCTTCCACCTGTTTGTGCATTCTTTCCAAAAATCGGGACTTTTTTAAAACACCGCGGGATGCGGGACAAATTGTTCAAAAGCGGGACATCTGGTCACCCTACCTAAGAGGTCACTTGGCATTTCTGACTGGAGTGGCTGAGCAGACTGGCTTTCTGAAGGTTGCCTCTCCAGCTCCCTTCCCCCTCAAGACCGTACCCATTCCTCTTCCCACTTCTGACAGCAGCAGGTAAGGGGCCCCATGGGGCAAACTCTGCCACACAGAGCACTCCCGGGCCCTGGGACAGCTTGGAGGCTGGTTAGGTGGTGAAGCTGGGGATGCAGTTGAGTCCCGGAGGAGGAGAGACTCTGAGGGTGGGAAGCAGTTAAACAGGCGGGCTCTGCCAGTGAGCAGAGGTCACTGAGGGCTAAGCCAGGTTACCACCGGCCACTTTCATCAGGGTCAGCAGACTGCAGGCCCCGGCAGATACTATGAGTCTTGACTGTGATAAAGATGCCTGGCACAGTCAGAAACAAGGTCCAAGAGCACAGCTTAATGCAACAGCTTTGAGGTGCTGGGGTGGCCAGGTCGAAGATACTTGGTAAGCCGAGAGCAAAGTGGCACCAGATACCAAGGGATGTGCTGGCAGGTGAGCCCTGCGCCATCCTGACTAGGGAAACATCACAGATGACATGGACGCTGTGGGCACCAACTATCAGCGACTCAGAGCCTGAGGAGCACCAACAAGCACAGCTTCACAGCCTGGGACACATGGCAAGAAACTGAGCTGGGGTGAACATCCTGTTCTGCCAGCTGGAGCTTCCTAGTGGATGCAGAGCCAGAGTTGGAGCCGAGGAAGAATGTGCTTCTCCAGCCAGGCCACTCCAATGTCCCCTCCACAGTGCCTATTCAGAGAGGCCCTTCAGATTTGGTGGTGAAAGAATAAACAGAGATGCCCTGAGCATGTTCTTTTTTTTTTTTTTGGAGACAGAGCCTCAAGCTGTCCCCCTGGGTAGAGTACTGTGGCATCACAGCTCACAGCAACCTCCAACTCCTGGGCTCAAGCGAGTCTCCTGCCTCCGCCTCCCAAGTAGCTGGGACCACAGGCGCCCGCCACAACGCCAGGCCATTTTTTTTTTTTTTTGGTTGCAGCCATCATTGTTGTTTGGCGGGCCCGGGCTGGGGATTCGAACCTGCCACCTTAGGTGTATGTGGCTGGTGCCTTAGCCAATTGAGCCACAGGCGCCGAGCCCTGAACCATACTTTTGAAAAAAATGTTTGCTTCTGTTTCTACCTTTATGATTATGTTCCACAAAGTAGAGTATGAGGGAAAAAGATGCATGATGGCTCTGCTGTTGTTAATAGCCTACATCCCCCCAGAGGTCTGCCCTTTCCTCCCCAACCAGCTCAGTAATCTCCAGCACTGACTCCAAGTGGGCACTGCGTTTCACACTCTCATTCAGGACAGGCCCCCTTCTTCCTCTCTGTGGTACTAATGCCTGGCTGAAGGAGGTTGTGGCCAGGACCCAGTTCACATTTGCAACAGCATGGCTGTTCCCCAAAGCCCCATTCTGCTCCCTGAGCTGGGTTTTGCTGCCATGTCCAGGATGCTTTTCTGAGCAGTGGGACCTGGGTGCCATGCCTCAGTCTGTCTCCTGAAAACAAAACCCCTGAGCTACCATCACAAAATGAAGGTAAACTATCCTACAAGGAGCCCCGAGCAGGGAGCAGAAGAGTACAGCTTTAGAGAAATAACAAAGACCAGTCAAGATGGCCTCTGCCCCCATACAAGAAAGCCTCAGAAGATGAGGGCCTGCTCATAAAGTCCTGCCACAGCCCTGCCTAGCACAAGCAACGTGCTCACAAGGGGTGGCACCGAGGAGGCAGGCACCAAAGAACCCAGGCTGCCTATAGCGTTCACTCCAGCTGAAAAGGAGGTTGGAGGCCACTCCGAGGATGTGGCCAGCTCTCCGATAAGATGGATGTGAGGACTGATACCTGTTCAGAGCCCATGACCCTTTGCTGTGACCTGAGCTCCACAAGCCCTCCCCACAAGCTAGCTGGCTGCCATGGCTATGTCTGTCTGCCCAGTCACAGGGGCCAACTGGTACTATTTGAGACCAAAGCTCACTAATCTCTAGCACTGACTCCATGTGCGCACTGATCCATGACTACAGTTATCTGGGAGCTCACCCACCAGAGGCACTGTCCAGATCTGCTCTCAGTACATGGTGCGCCTTAAAGGCATTGCCTGGCCCTTGTTTGAGCAGCCAGCAGTGGACACACTAAGAAACCTTCTTGATATCATCACTCCCCGCACCAAGTGTCTACGTTGGAAACCTCGGAAACCCCGCTCCGTTCCCATTGCTACCCCCAATTCCCTACAGTTCAAATTCTTGCCCCAGTGTCCACTGCAACTGTGGCAATGCCTTCCAGTGGGCCTTGTCTCCATTCCCTCTCCCACCCCCTTACCTCCCCAAGTCACACAACTGCCAGTGACTGTGGGAAGTAGCCTGGGCTTATCCCTGACAGAATATAAGGCCCCATGCCTCATTCCTCACTGTCGAGGCAGGAGCCCACCCAGGGCCCTACGGTACAGTGGCCTGCCACCTCACATGCTGCCTGACCATCTCCCCAGGCCTGCTGGGGCTACCACCGGTACCCCTGCTGTCTGCAACACAGGAAACCTGTAGCTGCCTCCACCACACGTGCAGCGCCCCCTGGAGGAATGGCTGGCTCTTGCCTGCTGGCCCCACTGGGCTGTGGACACCCTATGAGCAGAACCTGCAGCAATGCTTTATCTGTGCATGCAACAGGTAGTTGCCAATGGCAGATCAAGGGACTGGCTCTGCTGAACACAGCAGGGGTGCTGCACGCATGCTGATGGGACATTACTCACAGAAATGAGAACTGGTGTGGCAGGCACAGGGAGCCCAAGCCTCCAGCAGGCATGCCCAGGCAGTGGAGGCCAGGCGGACTGGGGTGGGTGGGGCTACCAGGCCCCAGGCCTAGCAGGAAGCAGATAAAAGAGGAAGGGCCTGGGTTCAAATTTCAACCTGGCCGCCTGCCAGCTCTGGGTCTCAGGAAAGGCACGCTGTCCACCAGGCATGGCCTCTTCATAAAAGAGTGCTCTAAGGGGCTGTGGCCAGAAGGAAGATGCCCAGAGAGGGCCACACCATAAGGACAAGCCTGGCATTGGCTGGCCTGCATAGCTCCCATCTAGCATGGGCTGAGTTCCTCACTTCCTCCCTGTCCCCAAACTGAGAAGCTCCAACTGTGCCAATAATGCGGACAAGGCCCAGGGGCGGCTGGCCCAGCTCTTAGGCAGCTGCCCCCAGTCTGCCCTCAAACCACCTGACAATGCTGTGCCCTTCCTATAAAGGAAAGGCAGGACAGTGCCAACCTCACGGACAACTCCAAGAACTACAGCAGTTAATATCACAAGACACTGGACACACAAGAAGTACAAAGCATATGTTAAAGAAGTCAGACAACGACCTACCTAACTATGAAATAAGCATCCCAAAATACTCCCACTGCACACTGCCACAGTGTCACCCCCTTCCCAGGCAATGATGGAACAGTGTGTGCACACAGCTCCCTCAGGCAGAGAAATTTTCCTGCTGGCTGGCGCTGAGTCACCTGGAGAGTACCCTGAGGCTAGTGCCACAGCTCTGGCAGGAAAGGTGTTCCTGTGGGCCTGTTAAGGAGATGCACTAATACCCTTCCTCCCCACTCCCTGTTCCAAAGGCCTTGATGCCCAAGACCTTCTCTCCTCTCAATGAGGCCTCTCTCAACCCCAACCTTTTCACCACTGCCCCCAGCACTGCCAGGCAGCCTTACTGGTCGACCTTCTCTCCCACTGCTGAATGAGAGCAAGAAGGCTGTGCATGGCCTGTTGGCATCTAAAGTCACTCACCCTCCTGACCTCAGAGGGACAGGATGATTCCTCCCATCCATCTATGTGACAGAAATTTATGTCCTGCCCAAAGGAAACTTCTGTGCGTTTCTTCTAATTTTGACAATCACAGCACCCATCAATCAAGTGAGCTATCATGGGACAGGAAGAATTTCTGCCAGCTCCACTTCACCCTACCTAAGAAGCCTCCTGGGCAAACTGCTGTCTGCTTGTGCAGACAGAACCTGTCTGCCTATCTGGGGCAGGAGCCCACAGTTTGTCTGCAGGACCCTTCACCTATGTGTGTAAACACCAAATCACCAAGTTCCAGAAGATAACAGAAGAATAGTGGTACGATACCAGGCTGACAAAGGTTTTCCTGAGCATGTCACTAGAAGTAGACACTATAAAGGGAAAAGGATTTTGCCATACGAAAAAAGATTTCTTTTTGTTTGTTTTAGAGATAGGGTCTTGTTCTGCCACCCAGACTGGAGTGCAGTGGGGCAATTACAGCTTACTTTAGCCTCAAATTACTGGGCTCAGTCTTTCTGCCACAACCTCCCAAGTAGATAGCACTGCAGGTGCACCACCATGCCTGGCTAATTTTTTAATTTTCTGCAGACAGGGTCTCACTATGTTGCCCAGGCTGGTCTCAAACTCCTGGTCTCAAGCAATCCTTTGTCTTTGGCCTCCCAAAGTGCTGGGTGTAGAGGTGTGAGCTACCAACCCCAGGATAAAAGATTTCTACTCCACTTTTTATCAACCACCTAGCAGAGAGATTAGGGAAAACATTAATATATGCTGTCCCTTCTATTGGCAGCTTAAGCCCAGCCCTGGCATTTGAGGGTAAGACTTTGGCAGCCCAGCTTCCTTATCTAGGTGCTCAGAACAGTGTCCCCCACCACCCTCGCAAGCCTGTGCAATGGCCCTGGATATTCTGGGTAGTGTGCTGGCCTTTGTGGTTCTATATGTTATAAAAACAGAGTTCAGTGCAAGATGACAGATAACTGTTCCATCCTTCCTAAATGACAGCCACACTCCTGCAGAGATGCCAGAACCCCAGCCTAGAGGCGGTGTTCATGCCTATGGGCAAGAGTCATCTGCCCTGTTTCAGCACCAAGGTATGCCATGGGCCTGCCTCCAGGAGCAGAGCCAGAAACTGAAGACAGAAAAGAAAAGAGGCAAACACCCCCCTGGCCCTAACAGGGGAGCATCACTTTGACCAATTCATTTGGTTTTTCCACCCCCAAATTTTTGTTATGGTTTGTTGCCTTAAAAATATTATACTAAGAACCAAGTTATTATTATTATTATTTTGAGACAGAGTCTCCAGCTATGCCCTGGGTTGAGTGCCGTGGTGTCACAGCTCACAGCAACCTCAACTCTTGAGCTTAAGCAATTCTCTTGCCTCAGCCTCCCAAACAGCTGGGACTACAGGTGCGCACCACAATACCCGGCTATTTTGTTGTTGTTGTTTAGCTGGCCCCGGCTGGGTTCGAACCTACCAGCCTGGGTGTATGTGGCTGGTGCCCTATCTACTGAGCTATGGGTGCCGCCAGAGCCAGATTATTTTAAAAACTAGAAATTTATTTGGAGAGAAGGCTGACTAAGCGATCAGTCAGAATGAAAGCGATACAGGCTCCATGTGTCATGTTCTGGCCCCGTGAAAAAAAGAAACCCCATCTGCAGAAGAACAAAGCCACATGTAAGTAAAGCTGTTACACTCCAAATAAAGCAGCCCTTCTAATAACTCCATTTTAAAAAATAAAACTGAGATATGAACCTCCAGGTTGGAATGAGGGACTAACCCTGCACACCTTATTTTGCTCCATCCTAAAACTCAACTGATGCCACAGAATAGACAGGAAAAATGGAAATGGTGGCCACAGTACAGCATTTTGTAAGCTGAAGAACTCACCATCCCATGGAAAAGACATAGCAAGAGGACCAAGAAAGCAGTGCCCTAAGTTGGTAACAGTGAGGAGAGCCCCACCCAGTGATCCTCACCAGGCTGAGGCTGCGCTGCACCAGGTGCTCTGTGATGGAGATCAAAACTTGCCCTTCATTGCCACCAACTTCACACTATGGGTAAATACCCCCTTACCAGGACACTACTGGAGGCTTCCTTTCTGAAAATGGAGAGTCACTGGACTGGGAGGGGGGGGTCAATCCGTACAGTTGAAAAGGCACAGGCAGGACACTGAGAGTGGTGAAGGGAAAGGCCATCTGTGCTCTGGTCTAAGTAACCAGACCCATACTCACTACTGAGACCCGCCAGCTGGTCAGCCCTCAGCCTTTGCCTGCCCCGGCAAGCCACAGGCTGGCAGCCAGGCCCTCACCTTGCAGTTTGGTGTCAGGAAACTATGCGCTGGGAGCAAGGACTCAAGAGAGCCTGTAGCCAGACGAGCCTCCAGCACAGCTCCTGCTGACAAGCCCCACCTGCTCAGGGAGACCCCTATGCTTCACAGGGCCCCTCTTAGAGTGAGCAGCCAGCCAAAGGCTCCCAGACATCCTAGCATAGCAGATAATCTTTTCTCATTAGCCCCCAAGAAAAGAATAACTTGTAAGTAACAGAAACTTAGCAGGAAGGAAATGTAGGTTCTATATTTTCCATCGAGACAGAACATTACACTGCATCCATTTTACAGGAATGGATGCTATAAAAAGGGAAAGTCAGATAACAAAAAAGGGAAAAAAAAGAGTTCTTAGAAATTAAAGCGCATTAGCAGTGAAAGGTCAGAGATAAATTGGGGAAATCCCCCAGAGTAGAGAGCTAAGACAACAGGAGATCAGAGATAACGAAAATAATTGTAAGAGAGCCCAAAGGGTCAACACTCCTACACAGAGCCAGGGAAATCAGACTCTCCTGAAGTGACTCAAAGGAACCTTCCCTGCAGGGCAGGTTTTCAGTTAGGGGAGGGGCACACCACAGAGGCTGAGAGCCATGGCCAGAGGAGAGAAATCAGCAAAAAGGCAGTGCAGTGGAACATGCTTCTAATCCTTCAAGAAGCATGGCCCAACAAGAAGTCTAGATGCACCCAAACTGGGATGGTCTCCAGAAAGTTAATGCCCATGATCCCTTCTCAGGAAGCTGGCAGAATGAAGGAGTGAATTGCAAAGAAAGAGACACAGGCCATGGGAAAGAAAGGACTGGACTCAGGAGGACAACAGTCACAGTCCAAAACTATCCAACTCAATAAACAAAAGACAAGCATCATGCTTGCAGACACTGCCCAAAGAGCTGCAGAAGGGAGGTCCAGGGAATGAACTAGAACTGACACACAGGCCAATGGCAGGAAGCCTGGGATGACTAACTACTTAAAGGCCACTGAAAGACATAGGAAGAATTAACAGGTACACAAAAACCTGGATGCAGGGCAGCCCCTGTGGCTCAGTGGGTAGGGCGCCGGCCCCGTATACCGAGGGTGGCAAGTTTGAAGCCAGCCCTAGCCAAACAGCAACAAAAAAAGAGCTGGGCATTGTGGCAGATGCCTGTAGTCCCAGCTACTCAGGAGGATGAGGCAAGAGAATTGCCTAAGGCCAGGAGGTGGAGGTTGCTGTGAACTGTGATGTCATAGCACTCTACTGAGGGCAACAAAGTGAGACTCTGTCTCAAAAATAACAATAATAACAACAAAAAAACCCTGGGTACAGTTTTCAAAAGGCAAGTTTTTTGTAGGAAAAAAATTCCAGGCAATAACTATATACCACTATGCTCAACTGTAAATATCATTTATGTAGGCAGAAAATGTAAGCATTCTTAAGTGACTGACCCAGAAAGTAAAATCCTGGGATAACGAGGGAAGAGTAGAGAGGATGGAAGCAGAAGGAAGCCACAGAGCAAGTCAACAAATAATTCATAAAACTCACAAAAGTCAAGAGAGCAGCATGTGCATATTACTCAGAATCAGGGACATGTGCCAGAAAAAAAAAGCGAAGATCAAAGCCAGGAGCTACCACTGGGGAGGCAAGGGGAACCACTATAGCTTCTCCTAAGTTTTTTCACCATTTATGTAGATAAAATTTAAAGTTATTAAAAATTAAATGACAAAAAGAGTGTGTTACAGAGAAATAGTGAACAATAGTTATTATTAAGAAAGGTCTTATTAGACTTTCTAAACTTTCCTGTCTTTGCTGACATTGGGACAGGAAGTTTCTAACGCATCTACAATTTTGATGCCCAGGAGTGTCCTGAAAAGTCTACCACACATTTCTTCAGCAAGTGACTCCAGAGTCACATAATATAGAGGTAGTAGGGAGCTCAAGGTCAGTGAAGCCTCAACCCCGCCCACCTGAGAGGTGCCTTCTGGCTGTAGCTCAACTGCCCCACCACACCCCCAGCTAGACAGGCCCCTTCCCTGCCCTCCACCAGCACAGGAGTGGTTCTCATCCGGTTCTAAGCATCCTGGTCACCAGATAGCCACAGAGCCCCACCCTGCTGTGTGTGCCCTTGGTCTATCTCCTCTTCATGCTGCAGCCAGTTCACTGCCCCAGTGCCCAGGTGGCTTCAAACTCTGAGCCAGGAAACGAAGAGCCAGGTTGTTTAGTCACCAGCAGTAATGAAAGCAAACACCTGGCCTCTGGACCCCACAGGTAGTTGGAAGCACTATAGTTTGCCAAACTATATCCCAAACAGACTGCAATTTTTTTCCTTTCTTGGAAACTTCTGCATTCTGGTTCTCTGACTTTTTGAAAAAACAAAGTTTTTTAAGAAGACAGAAATATGTATTTCAGAATTTATCCACCTACACGTAGGAATGGGTACTTTCGTTTTGCAGAAAGAAATTTGCTAATCATATCAATACAAGAGACTTGAAACCCTTTCTCTACACCACCTTTTATTGGCTGCTTGGTGAAGCTCTCCACTTCCACTCTTAAGATCTCTCAATTTGGGCAGTGCTTGTGGCTTAGTGAATAGGGTGCTGGCTCCGTATACTGAGGGTTCGAACCTGGCCACGGCCAAACTGCAACAACAACAACAAAAAAATCAAAACAAAAAAACTCTTAATTCCCAGGGAACAGGATCAATCAAAGAACAAATGTGAAGAAAAGCCTGCTGCCCTTCAAATGGTATGCTATTATCTGAACTAGTTCAGAAGACCACACAAGCCTCCTTCCTTTACTCCAACCTATTCATTTGACCTCAAAAGAATTGGGAAGGCTAAAAAGGCCTCATGATTCTTCTCTCAATGCTGGCTATAGATCCCCCAGCTCCAGGCCCAGTGTCCCACTCATTGCCAGGCAAGCACATGGCAAGGACCCAATTTGTCAACCCAGGAAATTATGAAAATGCTTCTCTCACATGGCTCTGTGGTATCTGGTGTGTGGGGGGTGGGGTGGGGGGGAGACCTATCTTTTAGAGATCTGCACTTGGGTACTCAGAGTTGAAATCATCTGGTGTCTGGGATGTGATTTAAAATAGTACAGGAGTGAGTGCGGAGGGGTGGGTAAAGCAACACTGGCCATATGTTGCTAACTCTCAAAGTACTGGGGAGTCCATTTTTTATTATCTCTATTTCCGAGAGTGCTTGAAAAAGTCCATAATGGAACTTAAAAGAACAAAAGTCCAATGCTTATTTCAAGCCCATGGGATGGTTCCATGGTCCACACCTTGTGTGAACCTGGGTTATGGGAGGGCGGGTTCCAGCCAGCATCTACTCTGGAAAGAATACAACCTCAGCCATGAGGCTTACAACTCAAAACTGAACTTACAGATATAGCCTAGTTTCACTTTAAAAATACATGTGCATATATATTTACATATTTAAAATGTAAACATACTGGGGCGGTGCCTATGGCTCAGTGGGTAGGGCTCTTGCCCCATATACTGAGGGTGGTGGATGAGAACCTGGCCCTGGCCAAACTGCAACAACAACAAAAAAAAAGCTGGGCATTGTGGCAGGCACCTGTAGTCCCAGAGGCAAGAGAATTGCCTAAGCCCAGGAGTTGGAGGTTGTTGTGAGCTGTGACACCACAGCACTCTACTGAGGGTGACAAAGTGAAACTCTGTTTCTAAAAAAAAAAAAATATACGTATTACAAGCACACACAGGACTGGTGGAAACATATCAATATGTTAGTGACAACCGGCTCGGGGGGTGGGGATTATGGAAAACTCCTTCCTGTTTTGCAAACCTCTATAATGTTATCTGGAAGAGAGTGAAGCACTAACCCACAAATCCTGATGGCATTAATCAAACACGAGGGAGAGACAGGGTTCAGGCTGCAGGGACCAGTGAGCAACTTCTGGTAGGCTGATAGTCTGGCTTCATTGCACCAGATCTTCTCTCCACAACTGCTCTGCTTGGCACAGCCCTCCTCCGGGGCTCTACCTGGGCAGACTGGCCTCACCCCGCCTCCAAGATGGCCCACATGTTCCTGCAGTGGACAGCTCTTCCCAGGTTTGCCTCTTTCATCTTCCATTCACATCACCTTGCATATACACCCAATCACAATCAGTAAGCTACGGCTCTTCTCCTGTGGGGGTGCTTACCTGTGTCTCCCCCCTCCTCTCCTCCTGCAAGCTTGGCATGCATGCACACATTCGCAAATGGAATCACCAAATCTCCTACTTCTAGACTCTCCCCCTTCTAAATCATCCTTTCCATTCCTATCGTCCCCAGTGGATCTCAGATTTGGGTATGTATTTAAAGTCACCAAGGGTGCTTGTTATAAAAGCAGCTCCTTTACAATACCAGGTGTTGGAATGTTCCCACATTGTTGGTGAGAGGTAAACTGGTGCCACTTGGGAAAAGTGTTCAGCAGAGCATGCTAAAGGCATCTCCTGACCCAGCCCTCCACTCCCTTTCTAGGTGCGCAGCCCGGAGAGTTAATATCCACCAGAAGACGTGACCAAAACCATCCTTGGTGCAGCCTTCACACAGAGAACAACTGGAACCCACTCCAAAGTCCAATAAGCGTAGAACAGAAAAGTAACCTGGGGCAGAGTTATGCCTGGATTAATGACGCCATGCACAGGAGCTGCTGCCTATAAAGGTGATGCACAGGATCACCAAGAGCGTGAATCTGGTGACAGGAATTTCAAGAGCAGGTCAAATTTCTCCTTGGGGAGAAGAGTAGAGCAGGGTTTGCCCTGACTGAAGCACAGGAAGGAACCTGCTGGGTATGTGACCTGCTCGATGTGCAGGTCTGGGCAGTGTGAACTGTCATCTGGCAGCAGAATGAACACTGGCAGCATTGTGTCATTCACTGTGGTAAGGATGTTATACCTCAATATAAATACACATGAAATAAACAAGACCTCTGAGCCCTGGAGCCAGGCCCCTGCCCCATCCTTTGGTTGCCTGAATCCCCACTGCATAGCCTTGGCAGGAAATTCTCTCCTGCATGAATCAAAGCAGATGACTGACAGCAACTGAAGGGCAGCGGTGATCCATAAGGGCTTCTGAGGGCAGAGCCTGAGTTCCTTCTACTTTACAACATGGGCTCCACCTAACACACAGCAACCAGATTACTTTCTCAAAAGTCACATCTGCTGAGGACTGAAAGGAGGCTGGAAAGAGGGAAGAGTAGAAGGGCAGTAGAGTGGCAGTAGGGCCATGGAATGAGCCAGTTCTTAAATAACAAGCACTGCCTTCCCTACCCCTGACACAGGAAGGAACACAGGGTACTTTGGCTGGGGAGAACAGGAGCCCCCGTCCTTGGTCCAGACTCCCTCATCCCCTTTGCTGGCTCTCTCCCTGACAGGAAACAAGTGACTCAGCTCAAAGGCCACTATCCTCACCCCCACCCCTGCCAGATTCCCAGGCAGAGAGCTCAAAGAAGCCTATGGGCCAAAGGCTAAAAGGGAACAGGGCCCCAGGGAACAAGCCAGCATAGCTGCCACCCGTCAGGGGTGGAAGGTGGCACAGTGAGAGCAAGCCGGTGAGTCCCAGGGCAAGGGATGCCTGAGTGCTTTCACTGTCTTTGCAATTCTCTGTATATGTGAAACAGTCTCAAAATAAAAAGCTCAAAATAAGGAGACTGGGGGCTTAGAGAGAAGATTAAGTACCTTCTCGAAGGACTCAATGCCCTAAGAAACAGTTGTTCTACCTGAAAACGCTGGGCTCATCAGTCATGGGGCCTTTATTAATAGTACCACACTTAGGTAAGAAAGAGATTCATTATTTCAGTTGAGGTGAGCACCTCCCTTACGAGGTGGGGGTTTAGAGGTTATTATACATCGGCTTTTGCTGCATGCCCTTACCCCTAAAGACAAAGGGGATTTTGTCTTTAAAGAAATGTACCCCCGGCTCAGTGCCTGTGGCTCAATTGGCTAAGGCGCCAGCCACGTACACCTAAGGTGGCGGGTTCAAATCCCCAGCCCGGGCCCGCCAAACAACAATGATGGCTGCAACCAAAAAATGGCCGGGTGTTGTGGCGGGCACCTGTGGTCCCAGCGACTTGGGGGGCGGAGGCAGGAGACTCGCTTGAGCCCAGGAGTTGGAGGTTGCTATGAGCTGTGATGCCGATGCCATGGCACTCTACCCAAGGGGATAGCTTGAGGCTCCGTCTCAAAAAAAAGAAATGTACCCCCCAAAAAACTCAAAA
>CAUYQV010128066.1:0-17595 GCA_963574575.1 Galagoides demidoff | reverse complement strand
AGGGAAGGGAGTGACTGCTGAGGGTATGAAAGGCTTCTTTTGGTTAATGAAAATGTTTTCATTGGTTGTGGTAATGGTTCCACAACTTGGCAAATACATGAAAAACCATTGACTTGTATACTTTAAATGGGTGAATTACGTATGAATATATAAATCAATAAACCTGCTTTTGAAAAAGTCTCAAGAAAAAAATAAACACCTTCTATAACCCTATCGAAGACTATGTTAACCAGTTTGTTGTATTTCAAATTGTATATAAAACCAGCACATTGTACCGCATAAACATTAATGTATGCAGCTATGATTGAATTTAAAAAAGAAAGAAACTTAACCTCCAGATCTTTAAAACATCAATCATAATTATTTCTGGGTGGTAAAATTAGAGGTTATTATTTTCTCCCTTGTACTGCTACTGTGTTTCAACATGCACAAATACTATTTCTAAGGTGAAAAAGATTAAAGTTTTATTTTAAATGATTAAGATGGAGGAAAAATACTGGCCATACAAAAAACTCTCTTTTATTTTATTTTATTTTTTTTGAGACAGGGTCTTACTATGTTGCCCTCAGTAGAGTGCTGTTGCATAACAGCTCAAAGCAACCTCAAACTCTTGGGCTTAGGTGACTCTCTTGCCTCAGCCTCCCAAGTAGCTGGGACTACAGGCACCCGCCACAATGCCCAGCTATTTTTTTGTTGCAGTTGTCATCGTTGTTTATCTGGCCTGGGCTAGGATTGAACCCGCCAGCCTCAGCTTATGGGGCTGACTCCATAACCACTATGGGTACTATGCATGCTGAGCCATAAAAATATTTTTGGCGTGCAAAAAGAGCCATTTGTGGTGAAAAACATCAATATAAAAGAACTATCGGGATGGCAGTGTGTTGGGATTGGGATGTATTCTACCCATGTTCTGGTTAGCTGTGAATGGTGGACACTCCTGCTGGGCCCGGTCTCCTTTCTAAATAATACTTTGATTTGCATCAGGAATCAGGTATTTTGAAATCAAAATACCTATAGCAGTGATTTTTGACCTGTGTGCTGTGAAAATTTTTAAAGGTCATTAATTAAATTATCTTTGAAAGAAGTTCAAAGCACAATATTTTCTTTTTTGTTTACTCTTTTTTTGATCAACATAATTTAAGTGTGCCATGGAAGTGTAACTATAGGTTCAAATGTGCCATGAGATTAAAAAAAAAAAAGGTTGAAAACACTCACCTAGATTCCCTTACTGTTGAGACTTCAGTTTCCTCATTTATAAAAAGTAGACAGAAAATGAAGTGCAACGTTCTAAGGGACCCAGATCAGTGGTTCTCAGCCCTGCAGAATGAGAATCTTCTGTGAACGTGATAGAAACGAGGATCCTTCCCACCTGAAACCTACAGAATCAGGAACGGGGATGGAGGCCCACAACCTGCATTTTATTAGAAAGTGCTCCTGGTGATTCTGATGCAAGCTAGATGTGAAAACTACCAGTCACTATTTCTTAACAGGTTGATAAGAAACATGCCTAGGTACTGCTTCACTCCATACCTGGGGGATATCTTCACACTGGATCTCTCTAAACCACAGGATTCTGAAATGCCTTCCATATTCTCTCCCAGATGCGCACTCCACCCGTGAGTGCATGGACACGCACCCTCACTCAACACTGCAATGGCTGGCATAGTGAGCCACTGTCACTTTGAGCGTCCTTCTCAGGAGTCCAGGAGTGTTAAAACCTCCAACAGGTCCAAAATACGGGTCCAGTACAGTGGGAGGAACCACCCACCCAACCAGAATAGCTAACATTGTACTTTCTGGTAAAAGCCAATACGCATCTTTTCAGTTAAAAGGGGCATTCTAGCATTCCTAAATTCACGCCCCCTTCTGTTTGGAACTGCCTCCTGTTAGAAATACAGTAGAGCCTGCCCAGTTGACCACCTCCCTGCACTGACCACCTCCTTAAGTTGACCTAATTTTCATAGACGGGCACATACCCCATGTACATATCCATTCCGTATGTTGACCACCTCCATATGCAGACCGGTTTGTTACAGTCCCTTGCACAGGGTATCTATTTCTACCATTACTATGTCTATTTTTTGTACAACATTTCTATCTTTTACATTTAACTCTAGACATCTTCAAAACCTTCCTGAGGACAGATTATAATGTTCTCACCTCCTGTCTTCCTCCTCCCCCAGCTCTCCTACTCTTAATGTTAGTGGTAGCACTGGGGGCCAAAAGTTAGCTGTGATTTGAAGGAAGTGGTGTGTCATTTACAACTGACTGGAGACTTCAGCGTCCATGGGTAAGGTAGGAGTTAATTCCTTAATGTAACATCGAATTAAAAAACATACAGGATACACATGCTTAAAGGGAAGGGTGATATAAAAGCAGAAATTCTAAAACAAATCACTTTGCCCATCTGAAAGAATTTAAATTCATATTTTGTCTGCTCTGGTATTTGTTTTTTAACCACTGCTCTCTTCAGAGAAATCTAATTTCTTTGCACAGCACATTTTGCAATGCCTAAGACCTTCTGTAAGCGCCTTGATCTGAGAACTGCACAGAAAAAAGGTTTGCAGGTTGAACAAGAAGAAAAGATGGGCCTCCAGTTGAATACCTTCTCTCCCCTTTAGAAAACAGCAAAAATAAGCAGTTGCAATTTGTTACACTCCCGCTGTTGACAAGATTACCATGAGCGCTATAGGCAAAGGCAGCAACAAAGAATTTGCTTCATCTGCCAACTGTTCTGTGTCTTAAGGGAATGTGTTGATTCCCTGAATGACTAGACTAAGCTGTTTTGCAGAGTGTATGAATCTCGCCTCTGATCCTGGAGCTTAACGTCTATGTCGCGGGACTGTGCTCCCCACGCAAGACACGATCGGTAGCGTGATAACTGCGCTCCATCCTGTCCCCCTTCTCTTCTTATTTGTCTGAGGCTAAAGAGAAAGATTCTGTCACCTATCACTGATAGTTGGAGCTTTCACCTAATTTTTGCAGTTCAGCCTAGAAGACACTGAGGGAACTCACGATTTTATGGGTTTTGAAATAATTTCTCATGCTCTAAGAATTTTAACACGATGATAATATGGTATTGGTCTATTTATTAACTCCTGCCAGACAAGAGATCTGGAAACACCTCTCCAGAACACATGTTAAATCAAGTGGGAAAGGCAAGTACATTCAAACACCTTCATTCTCTAAAATAACCTGGTAGCCCATTTTAACCAGGACCAAACTGTGAAGTTAGTTTGTACTTGGAATCCTTTTATTTCAACTTACTCCCTCAGCTCTTCTCTCAAGTCTACTGAAAATATCTGGTGCCTCAACTCTAGTTCCCTGCTTTCCTTGAAACAGATTATCCCTGGTCATTTTTAATTTCTTCCTGACCCCAAAGCCTTATAGGACTAAAGGGCTGAAAGCACAGCAGTGGAATCATAGTGGGAGGTTTGAAGCTTTCCACCGCACCCACAATCAATCCAGTAGCAACCTTTGGCTACAAAAGATTAACCCTTGGATTACATAACCATTTGTTTGTCTGTCTTGGAGAACCCTAGATCCAAGTACTGCAAATTTAATAGTTTCATAGGCAGTCAAGGAGTTGTGTTCCCCAACTCCTAGGCCACAGACTGGTATCAGTTCGCAGCCTGTTAGGAACCAGGCCACGCAGCAGGAGGTGAGCAGTGGGCAAACCAGTGAAGCTTCGTCTGTATTTACAGCCGTCCCCCCACCCCCATCACTAGTATCATCCTCTGCGCTCTATCCTCTGTCAGATCGGGGTGACACAGGATTCTCCCAGGAGTGTGATCCCTGTCATAACCTGCACAGATGAGTCACCCCTGCCACTGTGCTGCTGGCTCAGAGTCCGTGAGCTTGGGGTGCACATGACCCAGTGAGACCAGCTATGATACACAAGCAAGTCCCTGTGTCTTGCCTCCCTCAACTCCAGGCCTTGGGACTCAGGGAGAGTCTTCCTCCCCTTGGGAACAGGAAATGAAACAGTACACAGGATTTTATTTTGCCACTTGGATGCCAATTTAGCCATCGCAAAGGGTTCCTGAAGATTCTGGAAGCCTCTGCTCCCAGAAGGCATTTCTGGACTCACCCTGGGCCAGAGGGAGGAGCCCAGTCCTGGCAGGATCCACCATCTGCAGACTAAAGAGCGCTTGGGCCTTGAGTAAATATCAGTGGTAGCTGCAGTGACTGGGCTGGCTTTAGGTGTGATCTGGTGCAGTCCCAACAGGTGTAACCACGAGGGAGTGCTCACATCAGTCCTTCCCCACCTCTAGCAGCCTGGCACAGAGAGTGAGAGACTTCTCCTGATAATCCAGGGACCTCTCATGCATCTTACCCAAGTCCACCAAGGTGGTACTACCAGGAGTCTACAAGAGTCACCATGTCACTGGGTGTGGGACATCCCCTTTGCTGATTAGGGCTAAACTGACCAAAGACTTAGATCACATGACTCAGTTCCCTTTCAGTACCTAGAAAGCTTCATTGAGAAGGATGGGCCTGAATAAGCCCAGACCGAGAAGATCAGAACAAATCCCACCCTGACGTTAGCCGCTATCCACAAGCATCAAAAAAACAACCAGAAAAACATGACCTCACCAAACGAGTGAAACAAGGCACCAGCAACCAATCCAGGAGTGATACAGACATATACCCTTTCAACAGAATTCAAACAGCTGCTCTGAAGAAGCTCGGTGAACTTGGAGACAACACAGAGAAGGATTTACCAGTGAACCTACCTTTGACATAATTAGTTAGAGTAGTAAGTCACATTATTAAATTTTTAATGATTAAAATTTCTTTTAAAAAATGTTTTAATTTATAAATGGGGACACATGTCTTTGGGATGCATATGGTAGTTTCACACATTCATATAATCAGATCAGGGTAATTAACATGTCCACCACCTTAAATATCTGTTTTTGTGCCGGTAACATCCAGATTATTATCTTCTAGCTATGTTTAAATGTATGACAGATTAATGTTACTATCGTCAAAGTCTTCTCTCAGTTCTTTGTTAAAATCAGTTGTAAGTTTTAAAAAAAATGAAATCTTGTCATTTGCAACAAGATAGGTGGAACTGGAGAAGGTTAAATGTTATGTGAAACAAGCTAAGTATAGAAAGAAAATCTCACAGATTCTCACTCACATGTGGGAACTAAATAGCAAAACATTTGATCTCAAGGAGATAGAGTGTGGAACGGTAGTTACCAGCAGCTGGGAGGGGTAGCAAGGAGTCGGAGATAAACTGGGCATGCTTAATGGGTACAAAAACATAGGTAGTTAGATAGAATGAACAACCACCAAATGACTATCGTCAGCAGTAAGTTATAGGATACTTTAAAATAACCAAAAGAGTGGAATTAGAATGTTCATAGCACAAAGAAATTATGTGGACACACTAGTTACCCTAATTTGGTCATTACACATGACACCTGCATCAAAACATCACCAGTACTCTATACACTTATGTGGCTATTATGTAACCATAATAATTACAAAGAATTCATTTCCCTGCTTTTTTTTTCTCTAAGATTCCCAGAAACAGCAACTAACTGCTGGAAATGTCATCTTTGATCTTTACCAATCCCTGTTCCTGGGTTTAAGCTTTTCAATATTGCTAAACCTGTTTTTCCTCTATCTAGAAAAATACTAACTGGAATAGTAAAAACCTTTAGAAACCATATTTTGCATTTTATACCATTGGTGTGGAAGTCAAAATACTTGAGCTACAGAGGTATTCCTATTAAAACTGCAGATAATTCCTTACACCTTCTTAATCCAATGATTGGACTCTCATTAGCATATTTATTCTCTGGATTTGACCAATTATGGCTGATGTGTTTTTCACTCTTGGATCTCAAGGCCAGACTTTTCTCTGAGTATCTGTGGGGCTTACATTCCCCCCATCCAGCTAGTCAAGATAAACATAGTCATGAGGACATGGTACAATTGTCAAGCTGATGACCCTCAACATTACCAAACATGGTTGGTGTTACTTAGTTGGAGTAAGTATAATGCTGAAGACCAGTTAAGAACCTCCTTCTTCACATCTCGGAGCAGCAACTCTGCACTGTGCTAAGAAACAAAGCTGCAGCTCTCGTGTGTTCTGAGACCTAATAATTCCTATTTCTCAAATTATTCCCACATTCCATGGCACTTTGTCCCACACTTACATTAGTGAGGTCATATGAAATTTACAACTCTGGCACTTCTTTTGGGAAGCGATTGAAGAAATTTCCACTTCTGAATGATCTGTGTCTGTAACAGAACAGAACATTAAAAAGGGAAGAACTTGGGGCACCATTTGTTTCTAGCTTGTACCAATTGGCCTTCATCTCTGCAGCCACGAGCCACAGTGAGTAGACCTGGTTCATTTACAGGGATTCCGAGAAGCAATAAAAATCACAAAGCAATATACACTGTTTATTTGGTTCCATTTCAAACTTTGAAAACATCACCCCACATCTGAAGAGTCAAGGTTGATTTTTTCCAGTCAAATCAATGGACCCCGCAGATCGATATTTCTCAGTGAATTATTTTTTCCTAAAATTAAATTTTTTTTAAGAATAGCATCCAAATAGTTTCAAGGTAGGCAATACTTACATTTGTGACTAAGATCAAAATGATAGTCAATTCTTTTCAAGTAGCCTTTTCTGATCATGCAAAAGGAAGCATGAGAAATAGGAGAGATAAACTCATTTACTGGAAAGGAAATCTTGGTGTATCATGAAAAGCTATAACTTGTTATTGGAACTAAGGAAGAAAGGTAAGGGGGAGAAGAGAAGAGAAGAGAAGAGGAGGAGAGGGCAGCAGAGGAGAGGGGAGGCGAGGGGAGGGACTCGAATGATTTCACTCTGTTTGTATCCATTAGGTTTTCAAATGTCATAACTGACGAGCCCTGTGCAACATTTAAGTCAGCCCTCTTCTTAAACTGTTGGGCTTGTATTGATGAAACTAATGCTTTGTAATCAATCCTTTGAAAGTACATGGATTTCTTGTGCCAAGTTCAGCAGAATTATTAAGACGAAAGTCAGGGTATTACAAGCTACACTATCAGCATTTCTTTAATTAGTAGCTGAAAGATGACAATTTTTTTCTCTTCTTTCCTGAATCGAAAGAATTATTCAAATTAAAAATGTAGACATGGAACTTAGATTTTAACCAAGGCTCGTGTTTTGTCTACAAGATAATTCTAAAGTGGTGATGTTAATGGCCCTTCTATTTCCTAATCTGATCAAGAAATGGCTCTCCGAAGCTCTCCAGAGACCCTGTAACATTTTATACCTGTGTCATCATCACTCATCAATATTCACAGACACATCTATAATTTTCAAGATACAAACAGAGCCTTGTTTATTATGCAGAAAAAAAGAGACAGTTCCAATAAGAGCAATGTTATGAAGGAAGTAAAGGCCCTAGGGGACCCTCATTTCTGCCCCACTCCTACCCTGATTTGTGTCGGCTCGCCAAGGGGGCCAGTGCTTTCCTGCTGCCCAAAGCCAGCTATGCCTCCTGCTGTGTTCTGCTTTCCTTCCTGTCTATTCCCAAAACATCTTGCTACAATGCTGAAGTGATTGTAATAATCTAATTTGCATGCACCTGTTAATGGCCTATAAGAGTTTAATGTGTTCTCTCTCCCAGGCAACACGCTTACACACTTGCATTTTTGCTTAAGCTTCCAGGGCTTTAATCGAAAGGAGAAACCTAACATTTTCAAGATGGTATTTGCTGATTTTAATAGAGCTCAGGGCTAATTCACAGACTGATAGCCAGCTGCTGGCAGGAAAAGCAACTTCAGTCCACCTCCTTTTTTTTTTCCCTGAAAGATGAAAAATCAATAACCAGCTTCTCAAAATGATTCTGCCATGGTGAGTCCACCCTGAACCACTGTTCAGGTGACAGTGTCTGGACAGACACGGCAGCCCCTGGTAACATGGTTGGCAGAAGTCTGGATGTATCTGTCCCCCTGACAGCACTGCCATGTGGGCGCTCCTCCCTCACTACGTCTGATGAAAGGTACAGACATCCCAGTGCAAACACGGAAAAGCACCTTCAGGAGTTTCCCTTCCTGGGGAGGAGGACTCAGAAGAGCACACGCCATCCAAGTGCCCTGAACTTGCAGTCCCCAGCCTTTCTGATTCTAGGGACTCGTTCCATGCAAGACACTTTTCCCACATACCAGGGAGGTGCATTACGTCCTGGCCTCAGGTGTCACATGTTAGAGTCTCCGAAGGAGCACCTGCCCTCCACCCCTTGCCCGGCAGTTTACAGCAGGGTTCTAGCTCCTGTGAGAATCTGACGCTGACCCTGATGTGCCAGGAGGCGGAGCTCAGGGGAGCAACAGGGAGCAGCTGTAAGTGCAGATGACGCTTCTCAGCTTGTCTGCCGCTCACCTCCTGCTGTGCGGCCTGATTCCTGACAGGTCACCAATGGGTACCAGTCTGTAGCCTTTAGGAGCCCATTTGCGGCTACCCTGGCCCCTCCCCACTTGGTACATTTTCTGGAGCCCTTCCTTGTCCCTCTCATTCCCTGCGCTCTAAACAGTAAAGTGAGAGAGTGGGACCCATTGTAAAGATATCTAAGTAAATTATCTTTCTTGTCTTGTAGAGCTCGGGGCTAAAGTATAAGGCATTTTCAGGCCTAATTGTTTATCAGAAAAATAATCTGCAACTTGTTTCCTAAATCCCCTCGTGTCAGACGTCTATTGCATGGAACTGTTTGGTGGCACGATTTTGTACAGAAGACACTGTTTTGTTGATGTCTGTCCCTTTCCAAGTAATGATGGAACCATCTGGCATGCAGTAAACAGGTTTATGTATTAACTGACTGCACTCGGGAAACCTTGCAGTTAGCAATTAATTTTATCCCTGAATAATGCAGTGGAAATGGTAATCGATGGGATGAAAATGGACAATATTGAAAAAAGAACTTGGAAAAGGCCCATGTTTCTACAGATGTAGTTTCCATACATTCACTCAGATCAGAAATCAAATCGATGTCAGCTCATCCTGTCAGCTTATGGATCCTACGTGGTGGCATCAATGTCAGCCCGCCGCCCAGAAATCCCACCCCTTACTGACCTTAATGGGCTGCCATTATCATACTGTGCTATCATTCAAGAAAAGCCCATCTGGTCTTCATAAATACACACCGAGGAGGGGGGACTTCCACAGTTAAAAATGCAACTAAAGAACATCTTCAGTTCAGGAGGAATCTGACGCTTCTCTGATGAAACAGTTTTGCCCTCCGTGAGTTTCTGTGATTCCTTTGGTGGACGAATCCATCCAAATGCCCAATATTAGGAACTGGTTAGGTAAATTATCCCTCTTTTACGTGATGGCTTATTTTTTTTTTAATGTTTACTTCAATTCAAGTTACTCCCTTGACAAAAGCATGATACCAACTGTGTGTATATCACAATCTCTACGATCTAACGAAACTGCACAGACCTGCGAGCGAGTGACTTCCGCTCTGCTAGTCCCCACTTCTTCTCCCCGGTAAGGAGACGTGTCTCTAGAGCACGCCCTGATCCAATGTTGCGGAAGCAAAGGGAAGGGGGGAAGCAAGATAGAGAAAAGAAAAAGGATGTTAATCCAGGAGTTAACTCTGTGAAGACCCCAACTCCGCAGAAGACCCTCTGAGATGATCACTTCTCAGAAACTCCCCACCTTTTGTCTGGCAGCACCAACCCTGATTGCCAGACGTTCCTGGGACACTTAGACCTGTACCAAGTGGCCCATGCAGGCATCCACAGCAGAGCACACCTGCAGGAGGGAGCAGCAGGAAACGGTCCCAGTAGAACCGCCTCTAGGGTGGGCCAAGGGTTATGGGGAGAGTATAGATAGAATCTGCTAAGAGGTGATTGGCTCAGATGACTGCTCACGTGCCATCCATCCCCAAAAGCTTCACTAGCAGACAGGGATGATGCTGAATGATCCTACACTTCATCTAGCATTTTCTGCAATAAGCTTTCAGAAGTCTATGACCACAGTTGTAAACCAGCACTCAGTCCCACCCAGGAATTCTGAAAGGCAGTGTAGATTATGCCCCAGAGATATTCTGTGTGGGAATATTCTGTGAGGGAACGAGGTGCTGTCTCCTAACTTCAATTAGTTATTTGCTGGAAACGGCTTCAACTGGGGCATCAACTCCCAAGTGTTTCTGACCAGGGGTGTGCAGAGCAGGCTGGGGTGGCCAGAAAAATCCTCAGGCAGGGAGTCTCAGTGCTTAGTGCTGAATGAAATTCAGCCAGCTTACATGGAAAGGGTGAGGGAATGAATGGGGCACCACGAGCATGTGCTCCCAAGCTGGCTGCAGAAGCCTCTGTGGTATACACCAAAGATGGGGGTCTTGTGACCTGCAGAGTCCTGCATTAACCTAGAAAGACAACTGGGGGAGAAATCCAAACGCAAACATTTCAGAATCCGCTCAAACCTACTCCTAGTCCCCACAGCCAGCCTTCTTCACCTTCTACAAACTCTACCCATGGCAGTGTTGTCCACACCACCCATTTAGAACTCACCACACCCTTTTTGGGCCTACAAGAAAATGGATGGCATGTCTTCCTAACCATACTGTGAGTTTGCCCTGCACAGAGCAGAGCGTCTGTCTCACTCCTCCAGTCCCCTCTCAAGGCTTGGCACACCGCAGTACTCCATAAACACTTGGTGCTTTGAATCAACCGTAAAAAATAAGTACAGCAAATACTAAAAAGAAGTATGCTTTTGAGCTGGGCACAGTGGCTCACGCCTGTAATCCTAGCACTCTGGGAAGCTAAAGCAGGCAGATTACTTGAGCTCAGGAGTTTGAGACCAGCCAAAGCAACAGTGAGATCCCTATCTCTAAAAATAGCCAGGTGTTGTGGTGGGTGGGCACCTGTAGTCTCAGCTACTCGGGAGGCTGATGAAGGAGGATCACTTTAGCCCAAGAGTTTGGGGTTGCTGTGAGCTGTGATGCCACAGTACTCTACCCAGAGTGACAGAGGGAGACTCTATCTTAAAAAAAAAAAAAAGAAGAAGAAAGAAATATGCTTTTAAAAATGGTATCTATGGTCAGTGGAATTGTTTTGTTTTTATTTTTTCTTTTATTTTTAAAACTGTCTTTTTTATAAAAGCAATGTGTTCTTGTAGAGAATTTGGAAAGTATAAAAAGAGTAACTTTTTAAAAAATCTACTGGCCCAGCGCCAGCCACATACACTAGAGCTGGTGGGTTTGAATCCAGCCCAGGCCTGCCAAACAACAATAACAACTACAATCAAAAAATAGCTGGGTGTTGTGGTAAGTGCCTATAGTTCCAGCTACTTGGAAGGCTGAGGCAAGAGAATTGCTTAAGCCCAAGAGTTGGAGGTTGCTGTGAGCTGTGACACCACAGCACTCTACCCAGGGTGAGAACTTGAGGCTCTGTCCCCAAAAATAAAAAAATTTAAAAATCTACTTTATATTCTAACAATGGCAAAAGCAAGGGAATAGGCTACTTCTTTTTGTTGCCCAGAATATTACAGGGGATCGTATGTTTTGGTTATATGAAGGGCTCTCGTACAGTTTGAGTCAAAGCGGTAAGTGTACCCCTCCCCTGGCTAGTGTGCCCTGTTCCTGGCAGACCCAGAGCCCCTCCCACCTCATTTCCATAGAGTTTTACTAACAAATGTGCACAGACATGGTGACCGATTAGTTGTACAGGATACTTCTTAACATCAAATTTAGCCCCACACTCAGGACTAGACCTGAGTAATATCAGCAGTTTCAATTTCAGACAACCTGTGATTGGTTACTCAAGTGATAAACTTTCATTTGCTTTCCTAAAATAGCGATGTCATTATTTCACCAAAGAAATGGTAAGATTAAAGCAGTGACATAAATAACCCGTTCGTGTTAGTTTTCAGCCTCCAAAGTGTTCTTCATCTGTTGCTGCTGGACCTCTCCAGACCACATAGAATAGTTCCCGGCTCGCCTGATTTAATTTAGAAACTAAAATACACTTTAGTGTAGTGCTAAGCTTGAAAATGAGCTTCTTTGAACTGTGATGATCCTCCTTAATTTCAATGTATCATTATAACTACTGATTTAATTTTTCATGTTTCAGAGACACCTCAGTTTCAATCTGCACATTATTAACAATTAATGGTCAGATTTAGGATGGGATACTCTAATTTTAATAAAAGCCTTCACAGGAAAGGTCAGTGAACTCTATGGAATCAATCATTTATGAGCAGTCTTTGGTTTTTACTGAAATATTTATGAATGGTAAAATTATTTTGACAAGGCAAAGTTCAATATGAAGGCCATTTTTGACAACATGACATGGTTTCATAAAAATTTGGGGAGGCAATTAAATTTAGGTGAAAACCTAAGCCAGAGGAAATGGATAATTCCATTTTAAACTCGCCAAGGAACAGCAGACATCTAATGAGAATATACACACAATTATAGACATGACACGTCCTCAGGATCAGACCAAAGAGGCAGCCACGGATGAAGTTTGAAATAAATATACATACAAGAAAATAAAACTATTCCCCAAGGCCTTAACAAGCAGATGTTTGGGTGTTCCTGTGGTGTGAGAATGACATTTACTCAAAAAACTAGTTATACCCATGAAAAATCAAATCAACTTTTAAAAAAATATGTAGAATTATCTGCCCCTTTTGGAACCAAATTGATACAATAGAAAGTGACTACATCATGTTTATCAATAGAAGGACATAAGTCCTAGATGGTTAAATTAAGAATGTGTATGTGATGGAGTCACCACCTGGGAGGTGACTGGAAGAGACAGCTGCCTCGCAACTCTTTTTTACAACATATGTATGAGATTAATCTGCCCTTACACCCTGGAAGCATTGCCAAGCAAAAGGTTTCTTTTTCTACGTAGCCTCAATCTAGGTCTTGATACTCATTTTAACCTAATTTCACGTGCATACGAAGGGGAATCCAAGAAGCAGCCATTTGTAAATGGGGTGGGCTCATGATGTGATTTGCCGCTGGCCCCCAAACAGCTCACACCTCTACAGGAAGGCAGATCAACAAGGTCTTAGGATTCAATGGTGAAATGACAGAAGTATGGTGAAATGAATTAATATTAAAAGTGGGTAGCTTGGGCCCAATGTGGTGGCTCACATCTACATTCTAACACTTAAAGACACCAAGGCAGGTGATTGCTTGAGCTCAAGAATTTGAGAACACCATGAGCAAGAGCCAGACCTCATCTCTACTAAAAATAGAAAAATTAGCTGAGCATTGAGGCAGGTGCCTGTAATTGCAGCTACTCAGGAGGCTGAGGCAGGAGTTTGAAGATGCTCTGAGCTATGATGCCACAGCACTCTAGCCCGGGTGACAGAGTGAGACTCTGTCTCAGAAAAAAAAAAAAAAAGTGGGTAGTTTGGTTTACTTTCTTTCCATATCATCCCATAATATAAAATATACCTAAGTCTTTTCAAATGTTGCTGGGAAAAAAATGGATATCCATATGCAGAAGAATGAAACTAGATCCCTATCTCTTTCATCACCTACAAAAATCAACTGATAATGTATTAAAGACTTAAATGTATGACCCAGAACTATGAACTATTAGAAAAACTATAGGGGAATTCTTCAGGACATTGGTTTGGGAAAAGATTTTGTGGAAATGACCTCAAAAGGCAGGCAAGAAAAGGGAAAATAGGGCAGCACCTGTGGCTCAAAGGAGTAAGGCACCAGCCCCATATGCCAGAGGTGACAGGTTCAAACCCAGCCCTGGCCAAAAACTGCAAAAAAAAAAAAGAAAGAAAGAAAAGGGAAAATAAACAATTAGAATTTAAAAACTTGCACAGCAAAGGAACTATCAACCTCGTGAAGAGACAACCAGCAGAACAGGATAAAGTATTTGCATGCTGTTCACCTAATAAGGGATTCATACCAAGAAAATACAGAGAATTCAGCCAATGAAAGCCAAATAATCCCATTTATAAATGAGGCAGTGAGCTAAACAGACATCTCTCAAAAGAAGATATACAGATGGCCAAGAAGCATATGAAAAAAAGTTCAACATCACTAATTATCATGGAAATGCAAATCAAACCCCAGTGAAATGTTATGTCACACCTTTTAGAACGGTTAGTATCCAAAAAAATCAATAACCAATGCTGGCAAGGATGTAGAGAAAGGGGAAATCTGACACACCATTGATGGGGATATAAATTAGTGGAGCCATTGTGGAAAACAGTATGGAGGTTCCCAAACACCTGAAAATGGAACTAACATATGATCTGATAATCCCACTACTAGCTACATTCTCAGTGGGAAAGAAGTCAATATATTGAAAAGATACACGCACTCCCAGCACTATTCACAATAGCCAAGACAGGAAATCAACCTAAGTGTCCACAAATACATGGATAGATAAATAAAATGTGTTACCTCCAGCCCTAAAATAATGAAGTCCTGTCATTGGCAGTAACCTGGATGAACTAGAAGGCATTATGTTAAGTGAAATAAACCAGATACAGAAAGACAAATACTGAGTATTTTTCACTTACAGGTGGAAGCCAAAAAGGTGATCTCATACAAGTAGAGTACAGAATAGAATCTCATACAAGTAGAGTATGGAATAGGATCTTATAAAAGTAGAGTATGGAATAGGGTCTCATACAAGTAGAGTATGGAATAGGATCTCATACAAGTAGAGTATGGAATAGAATTTCATACAAGCAGAGTATGGAATAGGATCTCATACAAGTAGAATATGGAATAGGATCTCATACAAGTAGAGTATAGAATAGTATCTCATACAAGTAGAGTATAGAACAGTATTGCAATCCCAACCCCCGGCTGTGGACTGGTACTGGCCCGTGGCCTCTTAGGAGTCTGTCCACACAGCAGGAGGTGAACAGTGTGTGAGCCAGCAAAGCTTCCTCTGTGTCTACACCTGCTCCCCATCATGTGCATCACAGCCTGGTCTCCACCTCCTGCCAGATCAGTGAGGGCATTAGATTCTCCCGGGACACCTAACCCTCCTGTAACCTGTCACATTTGTGCTCATTGTGAGAATCTAATACCCTCCTCCCCAGTCCACGGAAAAAATGTTTTCCATGACAATGGTTCCTGGTGCCAAAAAAGTTGGAGACTGCTAGAATAGCAGATATTAGAGGTTGGCACTTGTGGGGAGTTCAGGGGCGAGAGTTGGCTAAAGAATATAAAATTACAGCTAGGTCAGCGGGGTAACTTCTAGTGCTCTGTAGCACTGTTAGAAATTATAATTAACAACAATTTATTCTACGTTTTCAAATAACTATGAGAGAGAGATTTGAACATTCCCAACATGATAAGTGTTTAAAGTGATGGATATGCTAATTACCCAGTTGATCATTATACATTGTAGGAATGTATGGAAATATCACACTTGCTTATTAATAAGTACAATTGTTAGTGCCAATTAACATTTTTTAAAATAAAAGGGTCATGTTCTAAATAGTTGGTCATGTATGTTTCTACAACTTGGAGTCAAAACTTTCTGGAGCTATTCTGAACTTGTTTGATTTCATTAAATTCAAGCTAGGAAAAATAGAAATATTTTATGGATTTGAAATATGGATTTGTAGTGTCAGTAAACTTACATTAATTTAGAAAAATTAGGCATAAGTGAAATATCCTGAACACAGAAATGTTAACATTATTTGAAGCACATATATAATGTGTTATATAATTACTATTTTCAGCAGGAGGCTGTGAAACACTGTTATTTGTAATATTAATGAAAGCTTTACATTTTTAACATTAATCATATGCCAGTGACTATTCAAGTGCTTTCAGAACACATGACAATAATTAATTTCCTTGAGATTTGAGGACAATATTTGGTCTGCCTTTATTAGTAATCTGCCTAAGGAATAATTATTTTCTACAGATGGCACAGAATTTCCAACAAATGGACCCTATTCAAGGGATCACAGCTTTCAAATTAATGAAACTAGAATTTATTACACTGTTCATTCTATCTCTAAGATTGTTTCTGGAGGATCAGAATTCAAATTCCTAACAGTTAACTTTTAAATTTGTAAAAAATGAGTTTCAAAACATGGAGGTCTACAAAGCCAATGATGTTTCAGCCAACCTAGAGCAAGTTCTCCTTACCTTCTCCTTAATCTCTAGCATGTCCAAGAGTTCTTTCTTCTCAGGAGTCCTTCTAAAATCATCTCTTCTTTTCTCTTTTTCAACCAGTACTCCACCTGTGCAGCCTCCTGGCCCTCCCAGGAACTATATCCACTTCCTCCAAACCATTCTGGATGTACTCCCTCAAACGCAATTCTGATCTAGCTATTTCTCTAGTGTGAAATCTTTTGTATTCCCACTGCCTGAGGTCTACAGTGAACGCAGACTGACTTACACAGTTATTCAGTTGTATCAGTAGAGAGAAAAAAAAAATCACACTTTTTCTTGTGATTTTTCCCTGTTCATAGTCTCATCTGTTGAAACAGAAGACCTACCTACATTGCTCATATTTCAAAATAACTGGAAATATGAAATAAAAATATGAAAGGAAAATGCCCTGAGAAGTGTCGCAGTAAACGCATGCAGCTTGTCATCATTATTTCCAATGGCTTCTTGGCTCAGCAAAGTCCCAGGATACCGGGTTTTTCAGGTTACCAGATGAAACGTGGGGCGACACACTTCCTTCATTGGCCCTACTTTTTGTTCTGCTACCAACGTAAACAAGCTAATGTCAGGCATACTTAGCTCCTTGCTGTGAAAACCATGACTATTATTTGTATAATTATCACACGTACAGATTTTGTAATTCTTCCCTGGTATTTGACATTTTACTTGGTACTCTGTATCTAATTTTTATGTGAATCAATTCAATTTAATCTCACCACCATCCTCTTGAAACAACAGTTTCGAAACACCAGGCTTCAAAGTCTCTTTCCCTCCCTGCCTCCTCTGACTCTTTCCCTGCTGTTTCCAACAGACATATGGTCTCTTTGGACATTAACATTCCCACTTAAAAGAAAGGATGCAAGGGCCACAAGGGAACAGTCAAAGATGCTTGTAAACCTAATTTTCTGGGTCTTTAATAAGAGCCACATCCACAAAACGAGACTAGTAAAAGCTTGGTTATCTATTATAGTGTATTAAACTTAATCCTTTGCAAACTTTTCTATTAGACCAAACTCTGCCTTGATTAGATGTAGGAAAGCTAAGATTTCAAAGCTGTCTAAAATGGGTGGACACACGTGCACACAAAATACAGGTGTCTGACACCTTATGGAGGGAGGGAACACTGCCACAAGTTTCTCAAGGTTTGAACTGGGCATTTTTCCTTTCCTACAATTTATATGGATTCTCATGGCAGGAAATCGTGTTGTGTTTTATTTTTTCCCACCCAAGAAATAAAAATGGAAGGAAGGAAAGAAGAAAGGGAAGGAAGGGAAGAAAGAAGAACCAAATGGGAAAAGAAATAACAAAAGAAAGAAAATGGCCCCTGTGGCTCAATCGGCTAAGGCGCCAGCCACGTACACCTAAGGTGGCAGGTTCGAATCCCCAGCCCGGGCCTGCCAAACAACAATGATGGCTGCAACCAAAAAATGGCCGGCGTTGTGGCGGGTGCCTGTGGTCCCAGCT
>CAUYQV010128065.1:0-35047 GCA_963574575.1 Galagoides demidoff | reverse complement strand
GCCATCTATTTTTTTATTGTAGTTGTCATTGTTTTAGTAGGCCCAGGCCAGGTTCGAACCTGCCAGGCCCGGTATAGGTAGCTGGTGCCCTAACTACTGAACTACAGGTGCAAACCGGGAATAAGAATTTCTCTTTTTTTCACCACCCTCTCTTCAGCACATGTAAGCCTTGCCCATCCTCCAGTTGTCCCAATACAATTATGTGGTAACTGGTGAAATTAGCATTCAGTGTAAAAACTATTTAGAGCCCAACCATGTAGTAATAAACTGATTACCTTTCCTTTTCTGCTCAACCTATTGTTTTCCTTGGAGATAGAGTTCATGATTGTCTCTCTCTCTCTTTTTTTTTTTTTCTGACTTAGTTTTCTTTTCAGTTGTTACTAGTTCAACACTCATTTCTTGAGTAAGTATCTGAGTCTTATCTTGGCAGTCCAGAAGCATCAGTATCCTGTCAGCTCATCTTCTTGGAAGAATCCCTCTATGAACTATGTGTGCACTTGAAGTCTGGGCTGATTATCCTTCAGGCTGCAGCACAGCTGGAATCCTGGACTCTCCCTTCCCCACCATCCTAGAGATTCCCTTCATCTTTCTCTTGTGATCAATATCCTGTTTCCTATACCTTATGGCTTTTTATTTCTGCACATGTTTTCTTATTTGGGTGAGGAATGCCTTGCAATAGCTCCTGAGAAGAGGTTCCCTTCTGAAGCATGGAAGCAATTTATGGGAATATAATCCCATTTTGTTCTTACTTGGTTTATGAAGAGTAGAGCTGCATTAGGAGTTTCCGGTCATGGGGGTCTAACCCACATCCTCCAGAAAGCCAAAGGAGTAACTCTGAATTATGATTCAAGGAAGGTTTTTTCTATGGGAACCTAAGCTGTAAAGTCTGGCAATCACTCATGGGTGGGCAACTCAGTTTGATACCAGCAGCTCATCCCCACAAAAAGGGTAGAGGGTTTGGCAACAGAAAACCCATTTAAATTTCCTAATGTTGACACTTGCTAGCCAGGGAACTTGAGTCCTGTAATCTCAGGAGCCTCTTTCCTTATCCATCCTTTGAGGTTGGTGATAATGAAACACTCACTGTCCACCACAGGGCCAGCTGTGAGACTCAAACAGAAAAGCACTTTGTAAACTCTCACGTGCTATATAAACAGTGTTATTTTTACAGCAGTGGTGTCACTGTTAAAAAGATAAAGCTTAGGATAGTTAGAGGATGGATAGTTAGCATGTTCCTTAAAATATCTCTTTAGCATAAAGTAGCATAATTTGGTGGTCAGGAACACAGAATTTGGAGCCAAACTGCCTGTGCCAATGTCTGGATTCTGATAACATTTTATGCTCAGTGTGATTTTGGTGAAATGATTCCACTTCTTTGTGCCTAAGTTACCTCTTCCGTACTTATGATAATAGAATTAAAATAAATGGGCTGCTGCTCCTAGTGCTCAGAGCTGTGCCTAACACTCAGAGCTGTGCCTAACACATAAAGTCCTGCATGTTTCATAAATACACAGATAGCAATTGTCTTAACTGTGCTTCTGACTCTGGGGATGGCTTAGAATGCCAAGGTTACATCATACCTCACAGCAACTTCAAACTCTTAGACTCAAGAGATCCTGGCTTGGTGCCTATGGCTCAAGTGGCCAAGGTGCCAGCCACATACACCTAAGGTGGTGGGTTTGAATCCAGCCCGGGCCCACCAAACAACAATGATGGCTGCAACCAAAAAATAGCCAGGCATTGTGGCGGGGGCCTGTGGTCCCAGTTACTTGGGAGGCGGAGGCAGGAGACTCGCTTGAGCCCAGGAGTTGGAGGTTGCTGTGAGCTTTGATGCCATGGCACTCTACCCAGGGGGACAGCTTGAGGCTCTGTCTGCCTCCCAAGTAGCTGGACTATAGGTGTGCACCTCTAGGCCTGGCTAGTTTCTTCTATTTTAGTAGAGACAGGGTCTTAACTTGCTCAGGGTGGTTTTGAACTCCTGAGCTCAAGAAATCCTCCTGCCCTGGCCTCCCAGACTACTAAATTAAAGGTATGAGGCACCCACCATGCCCGGCCTAATTTTGCTATTTTTGAACCTTCCCCTCAACTATGGTAGACAAATGAAAGACTCCAGAGACAGAAAAATACCACTTTTTCACTTAAGCTCTTTTATAGATTTCTTAACACGAGGGGGCAAGATATAGCCATCTTACCCTCAGGAAATAAGAGAAAATTATCTTTCTTAAGCTGCTAAGCAGTAGATTTTTACTTTGCAACCCTATGCTGAGTACTTAAGCAGTTTTCTCTCAAGCACCTCATGAAAAAGGCCAAAGAAGGCAGCAAAATCTGCCTCCAAAGGCACAAGCCTGGGGACAGTTCAGAGCAGGATGGGATTGGGCTGGGGCCCAAGCAGTAAGCAACACACGCTTACGTGACCTCTCTCTCCTTCCCACTGGCCTGGGAGGAGGCTGGGGTAGGAGTGTCTGGAGAGAGCCAGAACCACGCTCAGTTGAGGGGTGGAGGGAAGCACATGGGCAGGTGGGGATTAGAGTGGTGGTTTTCTTGCCAGCCACCTGCTCCACATGGTGGAAGACCTAGGGCTGCCCTCCTGCATGAAAAGCAAGAAGAAGCCATTTGTCGTCTAAGGCAAGTCCTACAAGGACTCCTGCGGTACCCAGGGGTCATCCCATTCAAGTGTGAGTTGCTTGTTAGGAAACACCAGATAGCAGTCAAGGTTACTGACCTGTCACTACTCTTGGATTAATATCAATATGATTAGGCCAGGCGTGGTGGCTCATGCCTGTAATCCCAGCACTCTGGGAAGCAGAGGCAGGTGGATCGCCTGAGTCTGTCTCTCCTAAAAATAGAAAAACTAGCTGGTGTTGTCATGAGTGGGCACCTGTAGTCCCAGCTATTTGGAAGGCTGAGGTAAGAGGATCTCTTAAGCCGAAGAGTTTGAGGTTGCTGTGAGCTAGGAAACCATAGCCCTTTATCCAGAGTACAGAGTAAGACTCTGTCTCTAACATGTATATATGGCTCAGCGCCTGTAGCTCAGTGGTTAGGGCACCAGCCACATATACCAGGGTTGGTGGGTTTGAACCTGGCCAGGGTTTGCCAAACAACAATGACATCAATAACAAAAATAGCCGGGTGTTGTGGCGGGTACGTGTAGTCCCAGTTACTTGGGAGGCTGAGGCAAGGGAATTGCTTAAGCCCAAAAGTTTGAGGTTGCTGTGAGCTGTGATGTCATAGCACTCTGCTGAGGGCACCATAGTGAGGATCTGTCTCAAGAAAAAAAAAAAGGAAGTATATATGGATGATTTTCTCGTCTCATCATTTTAAAACAATTAACTTTAGGGTTACTCTGTAATGCTTTCATTTATTTATTTTTTTCAAGACAGAGTCTCAAGAACTCATCCAGGGTAGAGTGCTGTGGTGTCACAGCTCACAGCAACCTCAAACTCTTGGGCTTAAGTGATTCTTTCGCCTTAGCCTCCCAAGTAGCTGGGACTACAGGCACCCGCCACACCACCTGGCTAATTCTTTTTTGTTGCTGCAGTTGTTGTTGTTTTAGCTGGCCCAGACTGGGTTCAAACACACCAGCCTCTATGTGTGTGGCTGGCGCCCTACCCACTGAGCCACAGGTGCCACCCCTGTAGTGCTTTTAATTGCCATACAGATGGGAGGTCCTTTTCCACCTGAGCATATGGCTTCTGTCTCATTTGCGCACATGCACAGATACACACGCACACATGATCACACAGACCACAGAGCCCTGTTTGTACTTACATGCATATACCGTACACATACACAAATCCACTTGGCAAATTTGAAATTCCTCAGTGCTGTCACTTTTGTTGAAATAAATTAGTAGAGTGGCTAGGTGTATCCTCCCCACAGGGAGAGGGCTGACTGATGTGCAGTGAATGATGAAATGTACACAGGGGCGTGGGAAGCTACTCCTCTTCAATAGGGGTGTGAAATTAGGATGGGAAGGCTCCTCTCCCAGGTGCCTTGCCTTTATTAAAAGACGTAAGAGCTTGGGAGATTTCTTCAATAGGAATTGGGGTGGCTGCGAGTCTTTCTGGAACAGTATGGAAAGCTGCACTGTGCTTAGGAACTCTGCAAGATCTTTTGATCCTTAAAGGTTCTGATATAAAAACCTATCCAGGCTTTTATAAAAGTAGTAAAGTGTTTTCAGTCTTTTTAAAAATCCCTTCATACCCTTGAATAACCTTTCCCCTTTTGAGGGGTAATTGTTAAAAAACAAAAAAACAAAAACTAAGGAAACCCCTTCCCCCCCCTCCGCTGTTTTATTCTTTAAACCAGGCATCCTTTTAATGCAAGGATTCAAATATCTCTATTAGGGTCATAATAGTCAGCAATTTCCATTTAATGAGCTCAACAAAGTCTCTCTACAAAGAGATGCAGGCTTTAAATTGCCAGTTATTTCTTTTTCTGCAATTCCTAGGAATCCAATTAAGTAAGACTGAGTATGATCTATAATATGGTATATCTGACTACAGAAAGCCCAGGCCTAGGCAATAAAACAGATCTTTGAGCTCCAGCTCAAAATTAAGATTTAAAAAAAAGAAAGAAAGAAAAGAGCCCAGCTTAAATGAGTTGAAGCTTTATAAATGTGGAAACTGTAGCCATTTTCTTTAAAATGAACTAAGAGGTAGCTTGGAGACTATAGTAAAAATCATTAAACTGACTGACTCCAAATTTAGCTACTAATTAAAATCTCTTCTTTTTTATGACGGGACTACCAAGGGTTATTTTCACAAAGTGAATCCAACAGATTTCAGTTTGCTAAATCTCTGTAATTAAAGAACCAAAATAAAGGGGCAATGGCATGAAGTCATGCAGAGAAACATGCTTCATATAAAAAAACCCAAGGGGGCGGCGCCTGTGGCTCAAAGGAGTAGGGTGCCGGCCCCATATGCGGGAGGTGGTGGGTTCAAACCCAGCCATGGCCAAAAACTGCAAAAAAAAAAAAAGGGGAGGGGTGGCGCCTGTGGCCCAAAGGAGTAGGGCGCAGGCCCCATATGCCAGAGGTGGCAGATTCAAACCCAGCCCTGGCCAAAAAAAAAAAAAAGCAAGGTCAGGTGTAGTGGCTCATGCCTATAGTCCTAGCACTCTAGGAGGCCAAGGTGGGTGAATTGCCTGAGCTCATGAGTTTGAGACCAGCCTGAGCCAGAGCAAGACTCCATCTCTAAAAATAACCAGGTGTTGTGGCAGGCACCTGTAGTCCCAGCTACTCAGGAGGCTGAGGCAAGAGAATTGCTTCAGCCCAAGAGTTTGAGGTTGCTGTGAGCTGTGAAGCTATGGCACTATACCAAGGGTAACAAAGTGAGACTCTGTCTCAAAAATATAAATAAATACCAGCACTCTGGGAGGCCAAGGCGGGTGGATTGCCAAGAGTTCATACCTGCCTGAGCTGAAGTGAGACCCCACCTCTAAAAATAGCTGGGTGTTGTGGCAGGTACTTGTAGTTCCAGCTACTCGGGAGGCTGAGGTAAGAGAATTGCTTGAGCCTAAGAGTTTGAGGTTGCTGTGAGCTATGATGCTATGGCACTCTACCGAGGGTGACAAAATGAAACACTGTCTCAATAAATAAATAAATAACATTTTTAAAAATGTTTTTTTATTTCACTGACCACCATTCATAAAAAATTGTTAAATTCCACTGTTGTTATTTGTTGGTTGTTTTAAAGATAGGGTCTTGCTCTGTTGTCTGCGCCTGGGCACCTGGGCAGTGGTGTCATCATAGCTCCTCACTGCAGCCTCAAACTTCTGGGCTTAAGCAATCCTCCTGCCTCATCCTCCCTAGTAGTTGGGACTACTGACAAGTGCTGCCACGCCTAACTAAAATTTTTATTTAAAAAAGTTTTATAGAATGGGATCTCACTATGTAGCCTAGAGTGGTTTTGAACTCCTAGTTTCAAGATCCTCCACCTGTGCCTCCCAGCGTACTAGAATTATAGGCATAAGCTACAGAGCCAGCCCCACTGTGTTTTCACTAATAAATCACTGGATATATTTTACAGCATAATTTAATATTCTGATTTAGAGAGACAATTAAGAAATATAGCACTTCTCAGGGCAGTGATGGTGGTGTGGTTTAATTCTTATTCTATACCTGTTATGGAGGCTGAAGAAGATAAGTTTTATTGATAAAAGAAGAGGAAACTGTGGCTTGTCAGGGGCAAATGTTGGGTCAAGAATTAGCTCAAGGTGTAGCCTGCTTTTCTACTAAAATATGCCATCTATATCAAATATGTTTCTGCAGTTTTCTTCAAGTAATACAATTGTGCCAGTCAGTTATTGGTCAGTAATTTACCTCCCAAAGTTAGCAGTTTGGCCCTAAATTCCCAGCCAAATCTAATGTAATAAACAGCGTATTCTTAGACAAGTTATTGATTATCTCCAGATAATTAGACCCAAAAGACCTCCCTTTGTCAGAAGAGCTCAGAAGCCTAGAAGGAAAGATGAGCCAGGGAGCTGGCCTGAGATAAAACTTCTGTGTTTGGTTTCCCAAAGACTGCTCAAGTTTTTCCACTGAAAGGTGAATTCTTGGCTAGGCATTCTGCTAACCATTTCACCTACCCTCCCTTCCACAGTACCAGGGGAAGGCTAATCATCCAGCTCAACTGGGGAAGGACTGCAGGACAAATTGTCAAGACTGTCTCGTCCCTAAAGCTATGAATGGGCAGACGTACTGGGGAAGACAAGGTAGAGAGCCAGTACCAGTAAATGGAAAGAAAACTGTTCCCCTTCATCAGAGTAAAGGGAGCCTGCAGGGGCTATGCAGAGCCCAAGTTTGGAGTCAAGATATGAGAGGATTAGGGGAACCAGATAGAGTGAACTTCCTCTGTTCTGGTCAGCTCTGTGGGGGCAAATGTTGGGTCAAGCCCAAGGCTGGGAGCCAGGGCTAGGCTTTTTCCATATTTGTTAAGAGACATGCTGTGTACATCAACCTTCAACTTTGAGGGTCCGAAGGGGACAGGCATTAACGCACCTCCTTCCTGAGTTTGGCTGGAAGACAGTGGACTTCTTGAATTTTGGCCCATTTCTAAAGCAAGGGTAGCTTCCCACTTTCTCATTCTTTCCAACACTGCCCTTCCTAAGGGGGCCAGGTCTTGGAGCTGACCGTGGTGCTGAAGATGGCCTGAGACTGATTCTAGAGAACATTTAGGGAGTACTTCCTGGGTGCCAGCACTGCTTCTAAGTGCTCTGTATGGATTAACTCATTTCATATTCACAGCAACTCTATGGAAGAGCTGCTGTTATTAGCCCCATTGACAGATAATGAAAGTAGATTACACGGAGGTTTACAAACTGGCCAAAAGTCAAACAATTAATAAGCAGGGAAGCTAGGCAGTCCACACCCCAGAGTACATTTTTGATCACTAGTAGAGTTATTGACAGAGCCATACAGAATCTGCTGAAATTTCACTTGTCTGGTATCATCCTAGCAGAAGTGAGCCAAGGTGCCCACCTCAAATCCCCAGCAGATTGCTGTGAGTTGGCATTTTGGAGACAGACTCAGTAGTGAATGCTAGATGGACACAAGCAAAAGTGGGCAGCCCACCTGCTCCACCAGGACAACTATCCCACCCTAATGTAATGGCTTGTTCTACATCTACTTTCCTGGCAGACTCCTGACTTTGCAAAGAGGGTGCCATTGACTCTCTCCCCGCTTGGCAGAAGTGCAGGTACATAGTAGGTGCTCAGCAAATATCTAAGAAATAAAGTAGATCAATATATGATAACTGTTATTAACTCACATATTAATTCAACACTAGTAGAAGTACCATATTGTAAAAATTATAGTCCCTTTGTGTTTTATACTTGTTATGCCGTATTTGGGGGTTAAATAAGTTCACTGTGCATATTAATTTCCTATAGATACATCTAAGAGATAAAAATGAAAGAACTAAAGTCATAATCTAGATAATTTAAAGGACTGAAACATGTATGTCTGAATTTTTCTTGTATGTTAAGTTGGGGATCTTGTGCTGTATTTTAGATTTGAGATCTTACAATAGCTCAGGAAAGTAACTCCACGGACATGAAACTCTCTTTTAGAGGGTGTATAAACACTCTGTATTTCCAATTTCAGAGCCGAATTTTCGACTATTATTTGATTTTAGTCAAACCATGTTATTGTTGTGCCATATTAACATGTAAAAGATTTCTGTGTCTGCCATGTTAACTATTTTTCAGTGTGTGTTTTTAAACAACACTCCACAGCTGAGCTCTTGGAGGACCAGGCCTATTTTGACAGCTCCCCTTGGTCCGTGCATCACCGAGCTCGTTCTCTGCCAATATATCTCACATGATTCTGTGGACATGTGTAGCACGCCTGTGCAACTTGCAAACACCCATACATTATTACAGTAATAATTGGGTTTTGATGCAACTGGAACTCAGTACTACCAAGCTGCCAGCATTTCCTTTTGGCTACCAGTACCAGGCAGGAAAATTATAGTCTAACTGTCTTCCTGTTTATTGATAAACAAAGTGGCCAGCCCAGCAATGGAGGCTGATTAGCAGTTTGCACCCTTTGTGAAAGGATAAACAGATCCCTACTGTTTTCTGTGTTTGACTGCAATTTGCATCTTTAAAGAGGTTGGACTGCCCTGAGATTCATGTTGCACTTTCGAGTGCCTGAATGTTCTTTGATATGTTACATGTCAGCCTCCTTGTTTTCTTCTCCTTCATCTTGAAACAATATTTGCCAGCGTTTCTCTGTTCCCATCTGGTTTACCATAAGCTTCCCAATACTCACCTGTGTGAAGAAGGAAGGGAGGGGCAGGAAAAGAAATACGTCTCTGTTTCACTGCACTCAAATTTTATGTTCCTGGAAGACCCTTTAATGTCATCTATATTCCTTCTTTGGAGAGACAGTGACAAACAAAAACCCAAAGCCTACAGAGAATCTGCTTACCATTCTCTTTGGCCCACAGGGTCATTTTTGGGCTCCTTTGTCCTGCCTCATTGTCATCCACTCATCAAAAAGTGCCTTTCTGGGTGGTGCCTGTGGCTAACTGGGTAGGGCGCTGGCCCCATATACCGAGGGTGGCGTGTTCAAACCCGGCCCCGGCCAAACTGCAACAAAAAATAGCTGGGCATTGTGATGGGCACCTGCAGTCCCAGCTACTCAGGAGGCTGAGGCAAGAGAATCGCCTAAGCCCAGGAGTTGGGGTTGCTGTGAGCTATGTGACACCAGGCACTCTACTGAGGGTGATAAAGTGAAACTCTTTCTCTACAAAAAAAAAAAAAAAGTGCCTTTCCCCTTTGTAAATGAATGCAGTGTTAGCCTTCTACCTTGAGTTTGGGGTAGTGTTCTGTTCTGAAACTTATTCTAACCTTATTATGTTCTTAACCTAAATTGTAACAGACCAAATAGTGCCTCTCTGTAATTATTTTCAAGTGAAAGAAATGAAGATCATTTAAAACTTGAATTTGCATGGTGTAAAAGAGAGCATTAATACACATAAACATGCATTAATCTGTTTAAACAAACTTTCCCCATAATCCTTACAGTATGTAAACAATGTTTGTTCTGCCTTGGAGATATTGCATGATTGGACCCACGAGACTCCGTTATCCCACTGAACAGTTTCCTTTTATAACTTCAAAAGAAATGTTATGTATTTATTGGAGGTTGTAGGGTGTTAAGTGTAGTTAGACATAAATTGTACCTCAGCTATTTTGTTAATGCCAATAGGGATTAAATTAGATTTTATAGCTGTTGTAGAAGTCTGTTTGGTAGTTAACAAGTGGCATTTTTAAATCCAGGAAAACATAATCCTATTATAAAACAGTCAGCTGAATTAACATAGCCCAGGAAGGGACTCTTCATGGATTAGCATTTTTTTGACAATAACAAAGAAAATCATCAAATTCTATGAGGCTGTTACATGCTTTTCTCAAAAGTAAGAACAGCCATTTGGGAAAAGGGAGCCAGGTAAGTAGGCAAACATGCTCTTAGTAACACTGTCTTTTTAAGGGGAAGGACGATAGAGGCTGGGAAGCAAAGCTGAGCGTGGCCGTGTCTGCATTACCTGTACTCACAGGTGATTATTATTATAGTAATAATAATTAGTAAAATGATTATTAATATAGTAATAATAATACAGGCTTTAGGCACTGCTTTCCAACACTCACACTGCTGTTGGAAATGGAACCTTATGATTTACACATGGGCACCTCACCTTTAGCTAAATATAGTCATTTACATTCAGTAATTCCCTACTCCTGGTTTCCTTACATGGTCACCAAAGGGCAAAAAAGTCACCAGTAACCAATGTCTATGAACAAAAACACAAATGATATGTGATCAAATTTCTGTAACTTTCTATTAAAAGAATAATCGTGTTTTAGTTATTGCTAAAGAGACTAGAATGTGAGAATTTTAGAGCTGGGAAAGGCTCTTGACACATATATAACTTTTATAGTCCTACTGCAAGTTTTTATATATGTTTGTGTACACACACTTATGCACATGTACACACTTAACAGTGTATGAGTGGCCTTTTTAAAGAAGAGCCTTCTTTAAGTCATTGGTTTTTACTTGCTGGTGAGGGTGATTATTAGAGCTGGCAGGACTTGCCAATTTTCATTTGCACAGTATCATCTTAGCAGATAATCACATGGGTATCAATCACTGGCATAGCATTGTGTTAGATAATTGCACGGGCATCAATCGTCTGTGTATATCTGGAGCAAGTCATCACGTGGGCATCAATTTCCTCTATGGGGGAAGGTAATTGCATTGGAAGCAGGGAAGGGTGTGTCTCCGTAGCAGATAATCACATGGGGATCAGTCACAGAGAGGTGGCTAACCCTCTGCATATCCACCACACAGAGCAGAGTAGCTAGTTACGTGGGTGTCAGTCAACGCCGTGGTTTTCCAGTACGGGTTTACATGTGCAGCAAACGCTTGTTGCTTATGGGCCAACATCAAGGTAGGGGTCCACCAGTTGTTCAGAGGAATGAGTGCGCTGCAGTCCATAGTGTGACCTTTCTCATTAAAGTGCTGAGATGGCTACAGATCCAGTTGAGACTCTTTTAAAACTTTGGCTCCTGCTAAATTGGAAATGTTCCTGGGAGGAAGATGAATGAGTGTGGAAGACATCTGTGGTTTGGCCCTACCCACCCTCCACCGTTTTCATGGTAATTTGGGTGTGGCTTTGGCCACAGACTGAGGCCCAGGGCTAACCAGTCCCAGAGCTCCCTTCCACTGATTGGCTCAAGCCAGGACAAGTGACATTAGCTAGCCCAATCAGAGTGAATCTCAGATTTCCGTGGGAAAATTGGGAGGGACTTTTTTTTTTTTTTAATCACTGCATCCCACGAGGAAGGGGGCAAGCTCGGTGCTGCTGCAGCAGCATTAGTGGGTGGGGGAACCTGGTGTGTTGGGGACCCTTCACGTGCAGCCAGACATGAAGCCTCCTGGAGAAGTCAGGACTGAGGGTGTTGCTGGAGGCTAATTCCAGCAGTACTGAAGGGAGGTTCCTGGCCATAAATGCTCACCTAATCCAATAACCTCCCTTTTGGCTTAAGCTAGTCAGAATTGGTTTTCTGTCCCCTTGCTTAATAAAGAGTCCTAACTGATAGGATAAGTTCGTCTGAACCTTTTCCTGAGAAGGTTTAAGAGGAGAGGGCCGAGTAGAAGAAGGAACCTCTTTGAGGGAAGAAGGGAGCCTGGGGGGGGAGCAGGCTTTGGTCACCACCTCACCGTTGCCCTCCGTCTGGGCCTGGAGCTGCGCTTGGCAACTGTCACCAGGCCTCCCCCTTCACCTCCCTGTTGGAGTGCCCCAGTCTCCTGGCCTCTAAGCATCTGAGCTCAAGCTGTGAGGAGCAGTTATTAAAGACTTTTAAATGCAGGCTTAATGTTTCCCCTTTTCCACCTGCCTATTCTTATTACTTTGATATTTATCAAATACAATGTACTAATTACACATTAATGTTGAAGTGCATTTTCCACGACCAAAATACATGAAAAAATAGGTGTCCTCATGGCAAGAAGCACACTGTTCTCAGGCATTCTTTTATTGATATTTTAGTAGACAGGTAGTTTTTTTTTTTTTTGTCTGCCTGAATGCTGATGTATTGATTTGAGAAAGAGCGTAAGTTTTAGAAAAGAAAGTAACAGGGGAAAAAAAAAAGGAATTCTCCTTGAAGTAAAATCTACCAATCTCCTAAATAGAATGTTTCCTGTAAAACAAAATAGATTTACATGCTTTGTTTACAAATTCTCAGTGGGAAGCAGCTTGTACTTTTTCTCTATCAGCCTGTATTGCTATTGATGCCATCACTTTCCACATATGCTCAAATCAGAAGATAGAATGACAATTCATAGAAACAGCAAAAAGACAACGCAAATCACTGAAGTTTATTTGTCCATTTGGGCTATAACAAAATAGCACAGGGTGGGTGGCTGACACAGCAAATGTTTATCACACAATTTCCCAGTTGTGGAGTCTGAGATCAAGGTGCTGGCTGGTTACTGGTGAGGTCTCTTTTCCTGGTTTGCGGTTGGCCACCTTCTTCCTATATCCTTACATGGCAGAGAGAAAGAGAATTCCTCTTGTGTCTCTTATAAAGAGACTTAAAAGTACTTATGTGGGGCTACCCTCATAACCTAATTAACTCCTGAAGGCCCCCACCTCCTTATACCATCACTTTGGAGATTAGGGCTTCAGCATAAGAATTTGGTACAGGGGATATATCTGGTCAATAGAAATCTTAACATCTCATCTTAATTTAACAATTTCAAACTCTTTTGTTGTTATTGTTAAACTTTAGAGATAGCAGGATGTACCCTCTCTAGTTTGAAATTCACTTATTGGGGGGGGTCCAGACACTCGTTGAAGTTCAGATAAACAATAGGATGGCTGATGGGGGGAAAAGGAGAAAGTGTAAGGCTTGACTCAGTCACAGACTAATCGGTTCTTAAGTCCCTTTCACCAGTGAGGTGCACATATTCTTACTTGCTGCAGGTAAATATATATATATATATTTTTTTTTTTTTTTTTGAGACAGAGCCTCAAGCTATCCCCCTGGGTAGAGTGTTGTGGCATCACAGCTCACAGCAACCTCCAACTCCTGGGCTCAAGCAAGTCTCCTACCTCAGTCTCCCACGTAGCTGGGACCACAGGCACCCACCACAACGCCCGCCTATTTTTGGTTGCAATCGTCATTGTTGTTTGGTGGGCCCAGGCTGGATTTGAACCTGCCACCTTAGGTGTATGTGGCTGGCGCCTTAGCCACTTGAGCCACAGGCGCTGAGCCTAGGTAAATATTTATAAAATGCATGTGTGTACAAATGAATGAATTGATCTGTGGCTGGAAGGTGTCCCCAGGACTGAAGGTGAGTGTGAGAGTTGTATACTTCACTCTCCCCTCCAAGCTTCACATGTGTTCTTCCGTCTGCCCAGCATGCTTGAGTCTCACTGGGAACTTCCTTCCTCAAGATGTCTCCAGGGCTCCCAGACTCAATTGCTCTCAGCTCTGTGTGTACAACTGCCATGTGTACTCTCCCTGCTGTGACACATCACACCTCTGTACTTGCCCAGTGCTTACCTTTCACACTAGACCAGGTTCCACAAAGGCAGGGGTTGGGTCTATATTGCCAACACCCGACGCTGTGTCCAGCAAGAGCCATTTTTGTGCTCTGAGTGGAGGTGGCCGTGACATGATCGTGATGGGCTCTGAAGATCTATCCCACCTCCCTGCAATCAAACACAAGAGGATGCAGTTTGCGAAAGTAATCCCAACTCAAGGACTAAAACTGCCTAGGGTGAGCCAAGGAAGGATGATTCATTCCTCCTTCTCAGTGATGATTTTTCATCACCAGTGACGTATGTGGAATGACTTGCTAAAGATTTCTAGTAAAGTTCTCCTTTCTCTTACAAGAAAACCATGGTGAATCAGTCTTCATTTTCTCCCAACAGTGACAAAGGGGCATGTTGTCCTAGAACAAAGACAACATTGTCGGTGGCAAAGTGAGTAGAGAATTAACTGGCATCCTCGATAACATTGCTGAGCTGCTGGCTGTGGCACCCACCCCTGTACGTTGTCACATGAATGTCCTTAGTGTTTAATTAAGCCAGTCTGAACTGGGCTTTCCTGTCTTTGCAGCCTTATGTATTCTAACTGAAATAGAACGGCTATGGAAAGCATATGGGCTTTGGTGTCAGAGAGATTGGATTTGACTCCTCTTATTAATGTAAACTACCTGGCCTTCCCAATATGTGTAGTGGAGAAAGTAATACTTCTCACGTGGGGATGATGTGTGGCTTAAATGAAATATGCATTTAAAACACCTACCGGAGTTCCTAAAATATATTACAAACTCAACACCTATTTCTTTTCCATTTAGGAGATCTTCTCCCTTATTGATTCTGGGGGTCCATTGAGTTGAATTGATCAATGATGAATAAACTTCCAGGTCTTTTGCACATGAACTGCCAAGCAGTTTTCAATCTAATGTGGGAGTCAGACATTCACAGAAATAGTTATAGTGGGGTTGGAGAGCCCCAGCTGGAGGACAGTGTCCAGCTAAAGGGAGGTGAGAGTACTGGTCAGGCCACATCTGAAGGCGGCTAGGGTTCAGTTCGTGGAGCCGTAGGCTAGAGGACAGGAAGAAGGTGAAAATGCTGGAGGTGGCCTGTAGCTCAAAGGAGTAGGGCGCCGGCCCCCTATACCGGAGGTGGCGGGTTCAAACCCGGCACCAGCCAAAAAAAAAGAAGGTAAAGATGCTGAGGATGTCCTTTGTCCTGAAGAAAAGAAGACTTGAAGCCAGAAAAGACTTCAAAGCGAAGAGTGAGTTGCATTATTCCGTGCTGCTTCAGAGGGCAGAATGAGGACAGACCCCATTAACAAAGGACTCGGATATAAATTTTCACTCAACAGGACAAAGAACTCTCTAAGAATTTGCAGAGAGTGTAAAGGGGAGAGCATGAGCAGAGAGCAGTAGAGCGCCCCCTCCCCAGCAGCCACTCATCAGCCACGGACAACCCCCCCACCCCACCTCTTGCAAAGACCTGGATTTGACATTGAATTATTAACAGTCCAAACTCCTGTTTGGCCTACTACAGGTGGATTTAGAGAGCTGCTCTGTTGGTCGTGCTCTTGCTGTTGTTTTTTTTTTTCTGAATTCCATCCATCCTTTTTCTGACTCTCTCTGCTGTTGCTACCATGATCACCACACACCCCAGCCCCTAAACTGACCTTTCACTTCTGTTACGTCCATGCTCCCTTGATGACCAGAGTGGTCATGTATGTGCAGACAGAGTAATGGGACTTGGGCAGCTGCAGGGTAGTTTTGGGAAACCAAACACTACCTGCCCTGTGGTCTTTCTGTCTGGCCTGCCATGATGGCTGAAATGGCCCCGTTTTCCTCATCTTTCGGTTAAGGCTTTGCCTCCAGAAAATACTTGGTAAAATGTCAATATAATGCTTCCTAAGTTAATACATTACCCAGAAGGGATACAATATTAATGCCATATGCTTTTTTAAAAATTGTGATAAAATATGCGTAACAAATTTTATAGTTTTAACCATTTTTAAGTGTACAGTTCAGCGGTTTAAGTACATTCACGTTGTGTGACCACCACCAGCCATCTGCAGAGCTTTTCGTCTTCCCTAAGGCAAACTCTATCCCCATCAGACACTAACTCTGCCTTCCCCAAACTCCTGGCAACCACCACCCTACATTTCGACACTGTGAGTTCTCCTAGTCTGGATACCTCATGTAAAGGGAATCCTAAGTATTTCTCCTTTTATGACTGGCTTATTTCACTTAGCCTGACATCCTCAAGGTTCCTCTGTGTCGTAGCAAGTGTCAGAATGTCCTTTCTTTTTAAGGCTGACTGGTATGCCACTGAACATAACACACCCCGTTTTGTTTACCCATCCATTGATGGGTACGCAGGCTGCTGTGAATAGGGTGCTGTGAGCAAGGGTGTACGAATACCTGTCTCAGTTCTGCTTTAATTCCCTTGAGGATAGACCCCGAAGTGGAACTGCTCGATCATCTGGTAATTCTATGGTTAGTTTTTGATACACTGCCATACTGTTAATACCATATAGCTTTTAAAACTACACATTAATCAAGGGAAACAAGTTAATTTCAATCAGAGAGAGTCAGACAATATTAATTTGTGATATATTGTCCAGAATTGAGCTCTGGAAGTCATATGGCTACAAAGAATAAAAAGTGAAATAAACATTCCTGGTGAGAAAGAGGGAGTGAGGGACCAGAACCTTCCACCACACCAGAGTACCCCTGTGTTGCCTGTACACCCTCAGGGCACCAGAGCTGGGAGGAAGGAAGGGCCAGGAGGAGGGGGTCTCCAGAGGGAGACTCTACTGAGCGCTTCAGGGATTATTTCTAGGTGCTTTTGCATCCATTAACTTATTTAATCATCAAAACAACTCAGCAGGTGACCTTATTTTTATGGACAAGTCTTGTCAAGTACTTAACATTTTTAATTTTTATTGCTTTTAACAGCCACGAAGGATATCTTGAAAAGGGAAGAAATCATTCTGAACCCACTGATCTCACACAGAATTCACTTAGGCACTTCCCTGTTCTTTTCTGCCTTTTCCCATTTGCAGCCATAATTTTTACATGGTTGCATTGTTGTAATTTTATATTCTCCTTTTGAAATTGCTACAGAAATCTTTGTATTTATCATTTTAATAGATAATATAAATTATCATCAATTCAATTATTAGATAATTATAATTATAATTATATAGCAAATGATTTCAATTCAGTTAACATTCCTCTGCTCTAAATATATATACTGTTTCCAGGTTTTTACTGTATTTTATAATATAACTTAAAATTTTGTAATTTCAGCAATAAAGAACTTCATGTATTTAACTTTTTTTCTTCTTAAAGAAAATATTTACGGCTTGGCGCCTGTGGTGGCTAAGGCGACAGCCACATACACCTAAGGTGGCGGGTTCGAATCCAGCCCAGACCCGCCAAACAACAATGACGGCTGCAACCAAAAAATGGCCGGGCGTTGTGGCGGGCGCCTGTGGTCCCAGCTACTTGGGAGGCGGAGGCAGGAGACTCGCTTGAGCCCAGGAGTTGGAGATTGCTATGAGCTGTGATGTCATGGCACTCTACCCAGGGGGATAGCTTGAGGCTCTGTCTCAAACAAAAAGAAAAATGACCTTAGAGAAAACAAAGATAACTCAGGGAATAAGAGAAGACTTTTAAATATACATACGATATTTTCAGAGAAATTTGAGAACCTATTGCAAGCACAAAGAAAGAACAGAATGCTCTAAGAAAATTCAGTAAAGAACATAGAGCTCTTAGAAGTTAAAAAAATATAATCACTGAAAACTAATTTCAATAGAAGTGTTAGTAGAATAGAAAATAAGTTTTTAAAAAGCTCAATGAAACAGAAAATATGAAAGAAAAGACCTACAGAGGATTCATTCGGGACTCTAACAAAGGACTAACGGTAATCCCGGAAACTGGTGAAATGGGACGGTAGATGCAAGAGAAGGATGGACCCCACTTCAGGTATAATTAAGTAATAGAAATTTATTGATAATTTGATACACCTGCAGGGGGGTCTTGTGGTGGGCCAACAAGAAACCTCAAATAGCAGGGGAGAAGCCTTTTTATACCATTATTCTGCATAGTCATGGTGACTAGCAAGCTAGCACAATACAGAAGCCAATCATAGCAGTTAGAATGGGGTCACAGGGTAGAGGTACATATTGAATCATACATCACAAGATATATCACAAGTACATTACTTCATGATCATAAGATGGGGTATGTCATAGGGGTTTACACAATTCAGAGTGGAGGTACATGTTTATTTAGAATATGTTAGCTCATAATTCAGGGGTACAAAACAAGTGTTGGGTATATTTCCAAGAACAACTCAGGATCTTTTTATCCGGGGCTTTATTTGGAATCCAACCCTCCATTCCTCAACCCCTCCCCGCATATTTCCTCAATTTCAGGCTGTTTCTCTACCCTTGAGAGGACTGGAACTAAAAGCTTAGGAAGGGCTTCCTTTTCAAGAATAGGGGGCTTGTTCCCCACTGGTCTTAGGGAGGGGGTCAAGGGCTAGGGGCTTGGTTATTACACTGGAAACAGAAACATGTGTGTGGGGGGGGTGTTTAAAAATATAAAACAAGAATATTTCCTAAAGTCGAAGAAGATTTGACTCCTGTCCAAGACTGCAGAACAAGGAATGAAAAACACCTACATCATCATCGTGGAAGTTCAACATGCTGGGGATACAGAGGTTGCTAAGTATCCGTGAGACACAAACATGCTAGTGTGTTACCTAGAAGAGACAAGAGTCAAGTAGAGTTCTCAATGTCAGACAAGCCCAGTGCAGGAGGCGGACCTAATCAGAGGATAGCCCTGAGGATTCTGGGCTTCCCTCCTTTTTCATAAAAGAGTGAGATATCTGAGGGGAGGAACACAAACATACTTATCTTTATACATCCCCCCTTCTTCTTTATTTCTAAAGTACCACAAAGAATAGACACTGAGGGTTCTTTTGCATAAACCATAGTCAGTCTCTGTCTCTCCTCTGTCTCATCATTTCCCATTTTTGGTTCCCATCTTTCTCTGTTCTCAGATGCATCCTGGAAACACTAGGAACCTCAATGCACTAGCCCAAAGGCTAGCAAATGGACACAGACCTGTGCTGTATGGCAGGGGCTCCCAGCTATGAGGAGAGAGGCACACCTGGGGACATGGCCCTCCTGGGAGCATGGCAGCCTTCCTCTCCAAACCTACAGCATTAGAGCCCAGATGCCCCTTCACAAGGGTTTAGTGCTCCCTATTCTTAAAATGGAATTAAAGAAAAGTTAAATTTTATATGCTTCTAGTTTAAATAGTTAGCTACTTTTCACTTACGGAATTTTCTCCAGGGTCAGTGGTTCCCAACAGAACAAAATTTCCACCTCAGTATAATATAGGTAAAATTCTTACGCTCCCTCTGACCCCTGTACCCTCCTAGCCCTGAAAGTGACTGGAAGGGGAGGTGGCAGGATGCACACAAGGTCTCATCAGCAACACTTCTCTCTCCACAGAGCAATGGGCCTGAGGATGACAGTGAGAGTGGCCTTGGGACCAAAGATGCCATGGAAGGGGTCTGCAGGCATCAGGCACCCAGAGGAGAATCTCTCTCTAGGGGCCACAGGAGGAAGCGGGGGTGCTGCACTCCTGCGCACGCAGATATTGGATCCTTTGGGCGTCAGAATCTTGATAATGCAGCTTAAGCTTCTGGACCATCCCTTGCTCAAGGCCCTTCTGGGGCCTGGGAGAACTCCTAGCAAACTGTTTGAGTGGACATACATGTTTGTTTTTGTTGTTGTTGTTATTGTTGTTGTTTGTTTGCTTGAGACAGAGTCTCACCATGTCACCCTCAGTAGAATGTTGTAGCGTCACAGCTCACAGCAACCTCAAACTCTGGGGCTTAAGCAATTCCCTTGCCTCGGCCTCCCAACGAGCTGGGATTACAGGCAACCGCCGCAACACCCGGCTATTTTCTTGTTGCAGTTTTCATTGTTGTTTAGTTGCCCCAGTCAGGCTTGAACCCACCAGTTTTGGTCCATGTGGCTGGTACCGTAACCACTGTACTACGGGTGATGTGCCTGGACATATGTTTTTTGCCAAATTTACAAAAGTAAGATTTTTTTGTATTATTTTTCCTTAAAAATGCCCCACAGATTATATAAGCTTTATTTATTTACTTTTTTTTTTTTTGAGACAGAGTATCACTATGCCACCCTTGGTAGAGTGCCGTGGCTCACAGCTCATAGCAACTTCAAACTCTTGGGCTTAAGCGACTCTCTTGCCTCGGCCTCCTAGGTAGGTGGGACTACAGGTGCCTGGCACAACACCCAGCTATTTTTATGTAGTAGTTGTCATAATGAGAGATGATACCCAAGAAGGGCAAGGTCTAGGAGAACAGGTCTTCTCAAGGAGACCACAAGGATACACCTGCCAGGGTTCTCTGCATGGTGACTCAGCTCTTGGGAATTTGTAAACTTAACTTCCTGGAACTTGGAAGTTTCCAAGTTCTGTGAAATCCTGTAGTTCTGTAGGGGCTGGAATAGCATCTTCCACTTGATTCAAACTGGCCAATGAGAAGGGTACCTGTAGGGTGGAACTTTTTGACTGTCGATAAAAAGGGAAAGACCAAGCCAGTCAGGGAGTACAGCCATTTAGAATTCTTCTATGCCCTAGGCTCCCGGCTGGTGATAAAGCCCTTCCTCTTATAAACATGGTGTTTGGGTGCTCTTTCTCTCTGTTGGGCCTCGTCTTCCTGCAACAATTGTTGTTTGGCAGGCCTGGGCCAAGTTTGAAGCTGCCAGCCCCGGTGTATGTGGCTGGCACCCCACCCACTGAGCTACAGGCTCTGAGCCACATATAAGCTTTAGATGCCACAAAACCTATATCTAACCCTGATGGTCATGTAGGAGCTACTCGCCTGGAGCACTCCAAATTGCTTCCTTAACACAGATGTCCAGGGCGTGGACATACATTTTTGCCAAATTTGTAAAAGTAAGATTTTTCTGTATTATTTTTCCTAAAAAAGGTCCCACAGATTATATAAGCTTTATTTATTTACTTTTTTTTTTTTGAGACAGAGTCTCACTATGTCACCCTTGGTAGAGTGCCATGGCTCACAGCTCACAGCAACAGCAGGTGACATAGTGAGACTCTGTTTCAACAACAAAAGAAACACAGACTCACAAACACACTCTGGTGGCTGGGCTTCTCCCACTTAACTGTTTCCTGTTCAGGGGACTTCTCTGCATGTCCAATCTGCCAGTAGAGACCAATGCTAAGCCTCTGGTGACACTACTCCTTGAGGAGGCCAACCAGCCACATGGTGGCAAGTTGCCTGCTTTGGGCCCCTTCTATCCTAGAAGGGCAGCAGTCTCCTCTCCCAGGAACAGACATCTATCCTGGTTATAGGTTTGCCTTTCTAGCCCCTAAAATCTCAGCCAGCACTGCTATCCAAAGGTTTATAGAATACCTGATTCACAGGCATGGAATCCCATACAACATAGCCTCTCTTATACAATGTACCTGGAATTTGTTTCATTAGTTATGGTAAAACATGAGAATGATTGTCATAAGTTTATGGATCCCTAGAAACAAGAGTCATCACAGTCCATGCAGGGCACATGGATTAAAAAGACCACAGCTGGTAGAGAAAAAAAAGAGGGGCGAGGGGGGCTGGGCATGGCCCAGAGCCCTTTGAGAGCTCTCTGGGAGAGTAATGAGCAGACTTAGGATTGGATAATTTTGAATAGTTTCAGCAGGCTCTAGGCCAGTGGTTCTCAACCTTCCTAATGCTGCAGCCCTTTAATTACAGTTCTTGTGGGTCACAACCCACAGGCTGAAAACTGCTGCTATAGGATATAAGGGGTTATCCTTTACTGTGCCATAACTGGCCCCCGCGTGATTTAGGGGAGGGGAAAATTGGTTGGTGAGTAAGAGGTTTTGTTTTGCTTTTTGAGACAGAGTCTCACTCTGTCACCCTGGGTAGAGAGCCGTGGCATCATAGCTCATAGCAACCTCAAAATCTTGGGCTTGAGCAATCTTCTTGCCTCAGCCTCTTGGGTAGCTGGGATTCCAGGCACCTGCCACAATACCTGGCTATATTTTTAGAGATAAGGTCTTGCTCTTTCTCAGGCTGGTCTCCAACTCATGAGCTCACACAATCCACCCACCTAGGCCTTCCAGAGCACTAGGGTTAAAGGCATGAGCCACCATGCCCGGCCACTGCATGGGAGATTGATGAAGGTAATAACTGGAGTGTGGACTCCAGACTGGTTAACAAAATGTGGTGTCAGGGTGCTGGGAGAATGGGCACCAAAGGCCCCATTCTTGGCAAAGCAAAGCACCCCCAGAAGAAGAGGAAAACTAAAAATTAAGCTGAGTGAGTTGGAACAAAAAAAAGTCAGCTCGTTTACATTTAAGCTAGCCATTGCTAGCAAGCTTCTTGCCTTTTCTGAAATTCTAGCCTGTTGGAGATACAGTTTACAAACTGCTGGGTCTGTGAGCACTCTGAGGAGAATAATGACCACAGAAGAGATTATGGCAAGTCTGAGAAGATACTTCTTCTAGGGCATTTCCTGCCCATTAAACAGGCAGAGTAGATACCCACTGTGGAGATTTGCATTTGCCTGGGGCAGAGACCAAGGGAGTAGCTCAGGAGATACAGGCAGAAGAGCTTATATCCCTTATTACAGAGGAAAATCCTCTGTGGTGGTGATGGGAGGAAAATGCCTCCCTCCCACTGATTCCTCAGAGGAGATTAACGCCCACCAGTGGCAATTTACTCCACAGAAAACTAGCGGAATTTAGTACCTCCCTAGAAATCTGTGTGTGAGAGCTATGATGAGGACTTTTTCACAGACCTGTACTGATCTCCATGAGTATAAGTTAAAAAAAAGAAAGAAAGAAAGAAATCTATGTGTGTGATCTCATGAGGAGGCTCTTCCAGTACAAGGCTCAGATTTCAGATTTCTGAAAGCTACCATTAAGGTTAATAATAATAATAGGAGCTGATATGATCATAACATCTTTGTTCCCTCCCTCACCTTACCCTCTGGGCAAATAGACTTTAATAAAATCAGAGTGGACCAAACACTCCGGGCCATTGCTGGATTCCCACAAGGGGCATACCCTCGCTTCTAACTATATTTCTCCAGTCAATCACCTCCAGTTTCCACAGGTCTCAGCAGACCCTGCTTTTGGGGTGGGACCCCAACACAGGGGAGTCATCTGCTATTATATTTCTAGTAGTTAGCCAAATCTAGGAGGGGCAGTCTATCCTGAATCAAAGTCCCAAATGCCAGAGCATCAGGAATACAGACAATAAGAAAATACAGTTAATACAGCACCCGATCAGGGAATCTCTTTACAGCAAAGGAAGTAAGGCCATGATCACAGATTGACCGCTGGCATTACCTGCCACATCACTCAGAAGCTGCCTGCATGATTGTGCATCGGGACAGCTTGCTGAAGGCATAGCTGCCTTGCTGGCTAGGAGCAACATCCTGGGAGATGAGCACCCTCCTCCAGGGCACAAAATGCTCATTGAGTCTGAGACCTCCATATGTTACATGACTTCAGACAGAAGAATAGACGGACCTACGAACAAAGGTGTTAAAAGCAGGAGAGGCCCCTTTGCCATCATTCTCCATGACCTCTAGGCAAATTTGTGATTCCTATCCCTGAAACACTGGGCTCCACCATGTTAAGTGTCTTGGTACCCAAACAGGGCTCACTTCTCACCAGGGGACACAGCAAGTGTCCTGTCAATGTACAATTAACAGCTGCCACTCAAGCACTTGGGCTTCTTGAAATCAGAAGCCAATAAGGACCTGATTTCTGAATAAAGTCAGATTCACAGGCTCTGAATAGACATGAATTTTGAGAGGACACTGTACCCCTTAGTGCCCACAGCCAAGTGGCATGCCACAGTGAAGCTTTCCCTTTCTAAAAGGGCGCAGAAGCATGCCAAGAGTTGTTGTCCATCACAAGTGGCACACATTGCTGCAGAACCTCAGGGTCCTGAAATTGTAATTCTTCCACTGGGGTGTACAAAACCGTCACGGGGGTCTCTTCCCATCACTCGTACCTTCAACACCAGAGGATCTGCCAGGCCACATGGCCCAAGCAGCAGGACCTCTTGCACTGCAGCCCACACCTGCTGCAGAGCTGCCTCCTGCTCTGAGTCACACTCAAGCTGGCATCTTTTGTACTGCCCAGTACATGGACCAGAATAGTATATTCCATAGGCGGAATATGCTGCCTCCAGAGCCCAAAGCTGCCCACGAGGCATTGTGCTTCCTTTTTCATGGTATGGAATGCAGGATACATGTCTTTTATGTTGGAGGGAATGTCACGGCACACTCTGGCCATAGAGTCTCCCCAGATTTTACTAACATAGCAGGCCACTAACTTGGTGGCTCATACCCATAATCCTAGCACTTAAGGGTGCTGAGGCAGGAGGATCACTTGAACCCAGGAGTCTGAGGTTGCTGTGAGCTACAATAAGGCCAATGCACTCCAGCCAGAAAAAAAAAAAACATAGAAGGCCACTAAATCTCCAAGAGTTTATTCCCACACCCAGTGGAGAATACATCTCACCAAGACTTCCAGGATAGCAGGTGCCTCTTGCTCTTCTGGCTTGATCAGTCTAATATGATCATTCATTGAATACCCAGATAGTCTAGGCCTCTTCAGAGTATTTTATGACAAAGTGTAAATGAATTAACAGATCTGGAACAAAACTGTAATTGAATATTACTATCCATTCCATGTGAACATGAACTGTTGCTAAGTCTCTCTTCTTTTCTTTTCTCTTTTTTTTCTTTTTTTCAAGACAAAGTCTCATTCTGTCATCAGAAAGAATGCAGTGGTGTCATCATAGCTCACGTCAGCCTCAAATTTCTGGACTCAAGTGACCATCTTGGCTCAGCCTCCTGAGTAACTAGGACTACAGGCATACACCATCACACCCAGCTTTTTTTTTTTTTTTTTTTTTGAGACAGAGCTTCCCTTTGTTACCCTTAGTAGAGTAGAATGCTGTGGTGTCACAGCTCACAGCAACCTCAAATTCTTGGGCTTAAGCAATTCTCTTGCCTCAGCCTCCCAAGTAGGGGCCTACCAAACCACCTGGCTATTTTTAGAGACAAGGTCTCACTCTGACTCAAGTCCATATCAAACTTGAGAGGTCAGGCAATCCACCCACCTCAGCATCCCAGAATGCTAGGATTACAGGTGTGAGCCACCATACAGGGCCTCCCGAGCTGGTCTTAAACTCCTGGCTTCCTAAAGTGCTAGGATTACAAGTATGAGCCACCACACCTACCTGTGGTGGTTTTATCCACTGTACTAAAGACCCTAAGAATCTGCTCAGCAAATATACCACATCTGGCAGGAAAGCTGTGATTGAAGTTATCACTTGCTTGAGTTTTCAGTAAGCTACATACATTCTCCAGAGCCCATTCAGTCCCTGAAGGAGCTAGACTGTTGTTGATTTAAGTGGAGATATGATGGGAATATAATTCCTGCAGCTTTCAGATTCTTTAACAGGGCTTTAATGTCCACTTTTCTTCATAGGATATGATAAATATTGTTGTTGTTTTTTAACTTACTGTCTTGACTATGTTTTTTAACTCTTTTTTTATTCTGGCTATTTGTGTGCGGCAGTTACAGAAGACAGAATTTGGCCTTCACTGCTCTGATACCTCTTAACCTACAGGGCCAGGCCGAGGTTTTAATGTGGAAGTTATTCCAACTAACAAGTATATCAGGCCATGGAACAACAGCAGATGACAACATGTCAACATCAGCTCAGATCATGTGTTCAACAGGCCCTGCCCTGAGTGTTATCCTCATACCAGGATCTAGTACCACAGTACGTGTAGGTGCCTCTGGGGAAGTGCATACTTGCCATGGTATTGCAGGGTCTTCTTCTGGGGTTTCTGCCACTTCTTCAGTCAACAGATTCCATTTCTGGACCTGTGGCCAAGGTCCAGAGACTTAGCAAGGGATTGTGACGTTTTATTGCAGTGACCACCCTCAGCCTCTTGCTTATTAATTTTCATCTTCCTTTGAATATAGTTGTCCCTGAGTATCATGGGGGGTTGCTTCCAGGAGCCCCCATGGATACTGAAGTCCACAGTGCTCAAGTCTCTGCTAAGAAAGGGGGTAGTATTTGCAGAAAACCTACACACATCTTCCGGGATAGTCTAAATCATCTTTAGATTACTTGTAATACTTAACACAGTGTAAGTATGTCACAGTTATGTCAATAGTTGCTTCACTGTATCATTTAGGGAATAATGACAAGAAAAAAAGTCTGCACATGTTCAGTACAGAGGACTTTTCTTTGAATTATTTTTCATCCACTGTCAGTTGAACCCATGGATGTGGATATGGAGGCCAACTGTCCCTTGTGCACAAAACAGTGCTCTTCTGGTACCTACCTGTAGGAAAACTGGTCTGTAACCATCTCTGTAACTCTCTGGAAGTCAAGCCCCTGTGATTATCACTTTGACCTTGTCAGTTGTTAAAGTCATTATGACTCCTGCCTTCTGGTCATTAAGTACTGCCACCTGGCCTCCCTTGCCCTGGGCCCATCATCGGCGTTACTATCAGCAAACTTGTGCCTGCCTCTGCAGGCATCAGTCCTGACCTGCAGGAGAGATTTGCCAGTGAACAACTTAGTGATGGCCTTTGTGAATGGCATGTCCCCGTCTGCCCACAGAGTACTACTATAATGCGTCTTTCTGTCTAACACACCATGCCCCTTCCAGGATGCCCACCCACCTCCCCTAGGCCTGTTAATCCCTTACTCCACCATCTGCCCTGGCGATTCAGAGGTGTTAAACTTGCTCAGCCTAAGTCGTTTTTTCCAGGCTTCTAGGAGCCACCCTAGTAGAGATCTTGCAGTGTCCTTGCCAAGGTGTGAAATCCTGTGTCCTGTAGTTCCTTTCTCCAGTTCTGTGACTCTCTAAGAACCCAGGCCTCTAAGTCCCCCCATCAGCCCCTGCTAGCTCTTGCAGCTCTTAAAGCTCCTTTGAAATATATCCCTTTTCTCCTTTACCAGGCCAGCATGTCCCCAGGCAAAATACACAACAGCTTATCCTGGGTCCAAAACCCAGATGCCAGGAAAGGAGGTGTAGGCAGCTATTGTCTTGGGGACAGACCTCTGCACCATCTTCTCACCTGGGTGGGAAGGAGCACACTCGTGTATAGAGCGAGCCATCTCTGCCGGTGCTGATGGCCAGAGAAGTTCAGAATCTTCAGGGGTCCCCACGCCATGTGTCAGGTTCCACAGATCTGCCTCTGTGGAGGTTAGCCACACTGTCTATTAAATCCCAGACTTCATCTTCAGCTCCTTTCATTCACCAACTATATGAGATGAAGGATTCTTTGTATGTTGTCACAGAAACCCTCTGGCTGTGACACTTAGTTTTCAATTCTTTGTTAATTGCCCTCAACTTTGTCATTATGTGTTTGTAAGTTACCATTACGTGACTATTCATTTCCAGTTGTCTACCCATCCATCTATATAATTCATATACACTATATATGGTTATATATATATATATATATGCCTTCACATATATTACATATTATCCACATATTATATAACTTTTTTTCTCCCCTGTGTACCTTCCAAATGCCTGATTTATCACACAAGCCAGTTTATTCCTCTCTACTCACCTCATGGGGTGGCATGCTCACCCTATGTCACCACTGGTGAAATGTTTAACAGTGGGGTCACCAATATTAACTCCCAGGGTGTGGCCCTCACTGCCAGCAGGTAGTGGAATGATCTTGTACCCAAGCCCCACCCTATTGACTGCTTTCTTGTCCCGCTCTTGGAAGCAGGTGCTGAGATGTAGTTAGGAGTACAGAAGTTTCCCTGGAGAGTAGACCTAGTGTAAAGAAAGGAGCAGAAGCGAGAGTGGGCAGGGAGAGCTCTCTGATGGGGATGCAGACCTGTGAAGGTCTCTGCCTGCCCACTGGGAAGCTCTGAGCAAGGGCTGCCTACTAGGAGTCCAGCATTGAGAGAAAATGACAGGCCCTTTCAACACTGCTTTGTTTGGTTGTGGGGGACGTCGGCTGCAAAGCTGAGGCTGACCCTGAAGGACTCTTCAGCTGGACCTGTCAGCTCACCACGTGCCTCTTCTCAGAGAGGTCTTTGAGGGGCATGTCCCTGCATCTGCCACATAGAAAATGACAAGACAGCCTGAGAAGTGATTTGTGCAACCTGTGCAGAGCACAGTCAAGCCATAGGAGTGGTTTCTCTGGTTAAGAAGGTGGTGTTGGGTGGAAACTTATTAGGAAGGTAAGGAAGGGGACTTTGCAGGCAGAGACTGCCACACCTTCAAAAACCAAGGCAATGCAACGCTTGGACATGTTCTAGAAAAATACAAAGAATCCAGTGCAGCTAACACATACGTGTTAGTCAGTAGGGAGGTACAAGCTTGAGTGATAAAAGGGGCAGGTCACACAGAACCTTGTCTGCCTGGCTGCAGAAGTTCAGATTCCACTTGCAGCCAACACCGGGTACTTGAAGAGTGTTCATGGGGGAATGACGTAATCAGATGTGAATATTAGCAAGATCCCTGTGGCAGCTACATGGAAAAGAAAAACTTGCCCTATACTCTCTTTTGCCTAGCCCAGATCCCTCACACCATTAGATGTCCTCATCCCATCTGATGCACATACCCAGGACAGGGTACAGAAATAGGCTGTGTGATAGAGGTGCCAAGCATTGCCCTGGGGACAGCTTACCCGTAACAGTCCCTGCTGCTATAGTTTGAACGTTTGTCCCCTCTGAAACTCACATAGAAGCTTAATCTCCAATGTGGCAGTATTGAGAGGCAATACTACCTTTAAGAGGTAGATTGTGGATTAATGGATTAATGAGTCATCTGGGAGTGAGAAAAGTGGCATTATAAAAAACACTTAGCCCTCTTGCCATATGAAACCCTGTGCCATATCGTCACTTTGCAGAAAGTACCCCCAGCAATCTGCCTCACAGGACTCGGTTCCTCAACTTTGGGTTTCTCAGCTTCTGTAACTGCAAAAAAATAATTCCTTTTCTTCATAAATTACCCAGTTTCAAATTTTCAGTTATGAGCAACAGAAAACAGACTGAGGCACCTATCCAGGCCCATCGCTCAGCCCTGAGCTGGGGGTGCTTGTCCTGCAGTAATAGCTGAAGTCCTGGAAGGCTGCCCAGGCCTGAAATCCAGCTCCCTCCACCCATTGCTTCTCTGGTTTCAGCCCCACTAAACTATATTCTCCTCTTATGATTTCCCTGCCCAGGCCCACCAGATGCAATAAGTAAACCTTCAAAGCCCAGTTGTAACACCACCTCTTCTGAGGAGGGCCCCGTCTCCCCCCATTGGGAGCCTCTTGCTCCTTGATCTCTCCTACACCATGAGCTCTCCTCACTCCCACTCTGCACCATGGGGCTTGTGCCGCTTCCTTTTGTGATTATGCTCTCTTTCTTCCTAGATGTCAAGAACCCAAAGACTGTGTCTGTCCCAGGCAGGACTTGCTCAGAGTGGTTGACAGGGAGCATACAGGGGAGGAGCAAGAAGGCAGAACTAAGACCAGTGACTGGGACAGGAGCTGGGGGACAGTGCAGGAAGACAGGGACAAGCATCTCAGGACAGGAGGAACTGAGAGTCAATGGTAGCCCTCCACTGCTGCCCACATAAAATGCACCCAGCTCCACACAGACTTAGGGTTCTAAGTATACACACAGGAACCACACCTGGCTGCTCTATGGGGTGAAGCTCTTCAGGGTCCCAAAGAATCTATTTCCCCTGCTGAGCTCCAGTTCAACCTGTCCCCCTCTCATCATTAATCACCACAACCATGCTCTAAACTCCTAGAACAAGCCACACCGTTGCCATATAGATCTCATTTTCCCAGTTGCCTTACTGGTAACCAACCTGAATTGTGGCCTTTTCTGGGCCAAGATCCCAATGGATGTGCCTGGGTGTCTCCCCAGAAAGCTCATTAAGGTTTATTTCATGACCTCAGGCATGAGCCAGGCCCCAGGACATTCCTGCACCAGAGGACACCAAGTGGGCATAATGCATAATGCAAGGTCACTTCTCATACAGGATCAGGAGATTTTTCAAAAGGGAAAGTTGACAGAAAAACAACAGGTTGTAAACGAAACATCCTCGGTAGACCATGTAGTGCAGCAGTCCTCAAACTTTTTAAACAGGGAGCCAGTTCACTGTCCCTCAGACAGCTGGAGGGCCAGACTGCAGGCCCTGGGACGATTCAGCTGCTAAGCAGGACAGGAAACAGCAGCAAAAACACCCTGCAGGCCAGATAAATGTCCTAGGCGGGCTGCATGTGAGCTGCGGGCTGTAGTTTGAGGACGCCTGATGTAGTGTATTTGGGATTATGTTCTTACAGACAGGGAAGGATGCAGAAATTCACAGACAACAGGTGTGGAAGGCTGTTCCTGGAGTTAGCAGAGAATAGCCCAGGTGAGAACCTCACTAGTGGATGACCCCAGGGAGGTCACTGCTTTGTGCGTCTCTTCCTGGTTAATTGGTTAATAAAACGAGGATCAAATGGATTGCTGTGAAGAAGTAAATGAGTTAATACACATTTAAAATGCTTGGAGCAGGGCCTTGGCACATAGTAAGTGTTATTATTATTTGTATTACTTGATTAGAATCGCAGTAACACATGTGTATGCTAAAAAATCTAATTAAAAGCCCAGAAAGGTTTGAGCACTTTCACGGTCAAATGCAAAGGGTGAAATAGTGACATTAATCCCAGCCTGGTGCAAACCATAAACAATTAAGCAGTAATTGAGAAGGTTAGCAGGAATGATAATTGAGTACCCTGATGTCTGTGTTCTTTGCAATCTTGCTCTTAATGATAGGTTTTTATATTTAGAGCAAAAAATTGTCTGCTTTGTAATTTTAATGAAAGTCATTTGTAATTTAAATGAAAACTATATTTAATTAGGTCATGAGTCATGAAAAATAAAGGAGAAAGGAAAAAGACAAAAAAATTGTATAGTATCAACCCAATTGCATAATGTTAATATCTATATCTGTAGAGTACAGTAAAGTTTTTGATTGGTCTTGAGCTAAAAGTCAGATATATCTAGAGTCCCCTGCCACCTCTCCTACAAAAGGATCTATTTAACATGAAGGTTGAGGAGACTTGTTATGTTAATTCTAATGCCAACTTGACTAAGCTACAGGGTGCCCAGATATTAGTCAACATTATTTCTGGGTGTGAGGGGGGAAGCTTGAGGATAGATCAGCATCTGAGTCATGCACAGAGTCAAGCAGATGGCCCTCCCCAGGTGTGTGGGCTGCATCCACTCTGCTGAAGGTGGAGGGAAAGGAGAATTCACTCTCAGCCCAACCGCTTGAGCTGGAACGCTGGTCTTCTCTGTTCTCAGCCTGGGACTTAAACTGTTGATGCTCCTGGTCTTCACACCTTTGGACTCTCAGACTGGGACTACACCACAGGCTTTCCTGGGTCTCTGGCTTATAGATGACAATTCTGTGGGACTTTTCAATCTCCATAATCATGTGAGCCAGTTTCTTATAATAAATAATGTATATATTTACACAAGCACACCTATATTTATACATACACAATTATGTATATACTACTGGTTCTGTTTCTCTGAAATACCCTTAACACACACTTTTGTTAGTATGCATGTGTTGCACATACATGCACATATAGAACATGAATCTACATATATACAAACACAATTGTGTATTTTATATTGTAACTATATATTATAGTAGAGGTTCAAACATTTACAGATATTTCAGACATCCCAGAGTGGGCAGTGCAAGTTATAGCTGACAAATGCTAAAATATACTAAGGAAAACAGGCTTCCCACACCCAAGAATTTGCCGCAATGAGAAGGAAAGTCAGTAGAGCAAGTCAGGCCAGAAATGATCCCCAAGGGCTGGTGGTGACTCCAGGTGTGACAACCATGGCACCTGGTACTCAGACGTACCTCAGCTCTGTCATCCCATTCCCACATAGATCCATCAAGGTCCATGAAGGGGAACTGAAAGCACGACGCACAAAACTTCCACTACACTGGGTGAGTGCAAGCAGCCCCTCACTCAGGTGAGCACAGCATGGCTGAGGAAAGCTCTGCCCGCCACTGGTCAGAATAAATTCTCAGGATAACAAGCCATCCCATGGCAGAGGCCAACTCCAGGAGTCTCAGGTCAGGGGGGCAGTCCCAGCAGCCTGGCAGTGGCTCTCTGGCACAGAGGGGCCTGGGGCATCTATAGCTGTGGTGCCAGCCATAAGATAGCAGCAGAGGTGGCATGCTGTTCCCCCAAGCCCTCAGAGCCTGCAGCTGCAGAATCAAGGCTCAGAAGTGGCACAGCTGCAGAAGCAGGGCAACAGGCAGCAATGGCCAAGACCCCAAGACCTCCATACTGACCTTGAAATACCTGGGGAAGGACAACTACCTGAGGGGCTTGGGGAAGGCTTGAGAACAAGGCCATCAGCTGTCCTCACTGGACATGGGTGTTATAGTCACAGCACGTAGATGACTGTGAGTGCCACCTCTTGGGTACTTCCCATGCACCAAGTACCTCATGTGCATTCTTTTACCATCTGAGCTCAACAGAGGAATGAGAACTCAGGTCTGAAGCCCAGAACAAAGCAGTGCCATACAAGTAGCACACTATCCTTGTTAGGCCAGATGGAAAGTAAACAGGTAGAGGGGAAGTGGCTAAGGGCAGAAAGTGGGAACCAAATTGTAGCTAGGAAATGAAATTGCAGCTAAGGACTATTCCCCAGTGGGAATACACAGTGAGAAGCTCCTGGTGACCTTAACCTGACTCGGGGTTCATTACCATGCAATTAACATTGCAGATTTTGACACCCCCACCCACAGAGTCTTCAGGAAGATGGGGCAGATGGATGCATAATAAGAGGTTTGTTATGAAACTTCATCCTGTCAATCACAGCCAACTTGAGGGTGGTGAGGGAGGGAAGGACAAACTAGTTAACATATATAAGACATTAAGACATGCTGAGACTTCGGGTCTCTTCCCCCCTCCTGGAGAGGGACCCGTCTCACTCTTTGAAATGTATTCTTGCTGTCCTTTACTTTCATTCTGCAATAAATGTGACTTGTGATCACTCTGTCATCAGCCAGGCGCCAGTGCTCATTCTTCAGCACTAAGAGACTCTTGGAACCAGAAAACATCCACATTCCAGCTGGACCTTATGTCCCAGAGCCCTGCCCTGTCAGAGGGAGCTGGCCAGTTCTCAGCAGACTGAAATCAAACCAGGGCCCACACAGCACCAGTGCCTGCCCACCCTGTGTGTGCACAGCAGAGCCAGGCTAACAGGGCCTATCCTGATAGTTCAGAGGTGGCAAGCTCCTGGTGGGGCGACCCACTCACAATTCCCACTCCTCCACTTGAGGGCAAATTGCTGGCTGCACAGTGACACCTGGTTTCAGGACTGGCCATCTGTTACATAGGGCTCTACTATGCAGTGAGGGTGTCCTGAGCTCTTTTTCAGGGCCAGCAGCTCCTTTCCCCCTGCTTTCCCTAAGGACAAATAAGGCAAGCAGTGGTGGTGACGGGTGTGATGGAGAGAAAAGTGAAGGTTGGAACACTCATCATCTTCAGTCCACCCTTCCCCCCTTGCCTGCAGATACAGTGAGAGGAGGCCCAAGAGTAGCATCCCCCCACCTGCAGGACCAAACGCACTGTCCTGGCCCTGCAACCGCCTGTTCCCCACACAGCCGCTGCCTTTCCCCTGCCCTGGGGTCGCCCAGGTAGGGCTGAACTAGGACTGATCCAGCCATGTTCCCTGCGCCACCACTGCTGTTCCCCTGCCCCCTGGTTGCCCCAGCGCCAGAGAACTGGGAGAAGAGGACAGACACATCCTGTCTCTCTGGGCAACCAGAAGAAGTCGGCACCTTCTCTGGTGGCAGCCACTGACTAAACAGTTCTGACAAGGACTCCAAACAGTGTAAATTCAGCATGGAGTGGAATCAGTGGGAAAACTCTGGCAACTTGAATAATCAGAGTAGATCAACTCCCCCAAGGAAAAATGGGGCAGATGCAATTGAAGACCTCATCCATAAACAGATGGCTGAGATGTCAGAAATCGAGTTCAGAATTTGGATAGCAAATAAGATTAACAGAATGGAAGAAAGGAGGGAATTAGAATTACAAGAAATTATTCAAAAAGTATCTCAAGAATTCAACGATTTCAAAGATAAAATGACCAAAGATTTTGAAATATTGAGGCAAGAGTTTGCAGTCCTCAAAGATCTGAAAAATATGGTAGAATCCCTCAGTAACAGAATGGAACAGGCAGAAGAAAGGATCTCTGACATTGAAGACAAAGCCTCTGAACAAGCCCAAGAGCTCAAAGATGAAAAGAAATGGAAAGCAAAAACAGAGCTTTCTCTCAGAGAGCTCTCGGATAATTTGAAGAAAACTAATATTCGCCTTATAGGAATCCCTGAAGGTGACAGTTGCTTCACAAAACACAGAGGCTCTTCTTCATGAAATTATGAAAGAGAACTTTCCAGACATACCAAGGGATTCTGAAATTCAGATAGCAGATAATTTCAGAACCCCAGCATGACTCAACCTGAACAAGACATCCCCCAGGCACATCAAAATTAACTTCACTAAAGTTAAGATGGAAGAGAAAATTCTGAAAGCAGTTAGACATAAGAAAACCATAACCTACAAGGGGAAAAGTATTAGGATGACTGCAGATCTCGCTGCTGAAACCTTTCAGGCTAGAAGAGGATGGTCATCGACTTTTAATCTCCTAAAACAAAATAACTTTCAACCCAGGATCCTGTATCCAGCTAAACCGAGTTTCATCTATGATGGAGAAATTAAATACTTCAATGACATTCACATGTTGAAGAAATTTGCCATAACTAAACCAGCTCTCCAGGAAATTCTCAAACCTATCCTCCATAATGACCAGTGTAATCCTCAACCACAAAAGTAGACTCACTCAGAAGCTTTTGATTAGGGTGGTGCCTGTGGCTCAAGGAGTAGAGTGCCAGCCCCATATGCCAGAGGTGGTGAGTTCAAACCCAGCCCCAGCCAAAAACTGCAAAAAAAACCCTTTTGATCAAATTCAAACTTCCACAGTGGTGAAAGGACTAAAAATGTCTACTGGACTTTCGAGCAACTCAATGCCCAAAACTTTACTAGGCTTATCAATAATCTCAATCAATATGAATGACTTAAATTGTCCTCTAAAGAGGCATAGATTGGCTGATTGGCTACAGAAACTCAAACTGGACATCTGCTATATTTAAGAATCACATCTTACTTTAAAAGATAAATATAGACTCAGGGTGAAGGGATGGTTATCTATATTCCAGGCAAATGGAAAGCAGAAAAAGGCAGGTGTTGCAATTTTATTTGCAAATACAATTGGGTCTAAACCTACAAAAGTAAGCAAGGATAAGGATGGCCACTTTATATTTG
>CAUYQV010128060.1:0-32812 GCA_963574575.1 Galagoides demidoff | reverse complement strand
CGAAATACTTCCATCAAACTGATCAACACAGCCTTCATGTCATTTTCTCAGTTATAGTTTTAAAACATTCTGATTCTACTCTTAGAGAGTTTCACTTGTACCCCTGTAAGATAGACCTCAAAAATGGTCCCTCCAATCCCTTATTTTAACAGTTTTTGAAAGGAAGAAAGATCTTCAAAAGGGAGATTCTGGACTTTCTGCTATTATGTTTTGAGGATGATTAAAGAGTGCTAAAATATAACAAAAGTTGTCTGTTGAACATGTGGAAGCCACATGGATTACTCTGGGTGGTGGCTCTGCATAGAACTGATTAGGAAAATGGGCCCTGGGGCCATCTTCCTACACCTAAATTCTGGCTTTGCCGTTCACTAGCTGTGTAATTGTGGACAAGTCTCTTAACTTGTCTATGGTACTTCCGTGTTCTCTTCCTTAAATGGGTTGATGATAATAGCCCATGATATGATAACTCAACTCATAAAGTTATTACAATGATTAAATAAGTTAATTAGAAAACTGAATGGCATACTCTAAGTTTTTGATACACTTCAGCTATCTTTCTTACATGTACACCTCTAGGAATATGAACTCACTTTCTTCTCTTCATTGCAACTATTTAGAGATTTTTCCTCTATTCTTTGATGTCTAATGTGGAATGAGCTCTGAATTATTTTAGGGAATAGAATGAATCCTACAGCTTCATATCCTGAGGCAACATTAGATGCATCTAAGAACAATATATAAGCTTGTAAGAAGGTACTCATATAATGAATAAGGTTAATTAGAGGGTGAGTATCAATGCTTCAGATTCATATCACCTAAGGGTCTCTAGAGGCAAAGCCATAAAATGGGCTTTTATCCCAGACACTGGCGTCTGTTCTGCTTCTGAGCACTTCCTCTGACCCCTTGGGAAATGCTGACTACATGATTTCCAAAGTGTTATTTAAGATTCACATTTTATGGTACTAAAGCTTAGTTCTTCTAACCAGAGAGAGAGTGATTCAGTAATTAAGAGGGTGATTCAAGTGTCTCAAGGTGATTCCTAATGAAAAATAGCCTTCTGTTTGCTGTTTTGGAGCAGATTAAGATGGAAAACACCCTCATGGATCAAGAATAGCTTAATCTATTGCAATTTCATCATACTCTGCAAAGCTACCTAGAGCTCTGGAATGATGTACTGACAATAAATGCCTTCTGGTTTGTTTGGTCTTCTGATTACTGGGAAAGTCCACAGGTCAGTACTGTGACACAGAGATGGCAGAGCTACAGTTTTCGAGAATGGGAGGCGTGGGCCTGCCCTGTGGAACTCCTTTGCCTGCACTAATGTGAACAGTACAACAAAGGAGGTTGGCGAGTCTTAGAATATTCTGCTTAAAGAATTTTTTTTTTTTAAATTTCAGACTAGTACAAGGATACACATGTCTTGGTTACATAGTTTATTTTGTACATTTCAGGTCACAGTTATAAGCCTGCATTTTAGCCAGAGATTCTCTAACAGATCTGGATACTAAGTTATGGGGTTCCTTCTTGAAAGGCCTGCAATACTGAGCCTGTTCCTAACATTTTTAGATGGGTATATTCTTGCTGAGGGATGCAGAGAGGGTAAAGTGAAGGGGGAGGGACTAGTTCCAGTGTTTATAAAGTGTGTCCTGTGTACAGGTGCCTGTGGGCCAACTCACAGTCATCGTCTCAGTTCTGTGAGCTTCCATCACTTCTGTTGTACAAATAAAGACACGGAGGCTCAGAGAGGAGGAAAATTATGCTCCAAATTGCCACAGACAATACCAGAGCCAGGATTTGAACTCACGGCTATGCAACTCTAAAGCCACAAAGCCCTAAAAGTCCATTTCAACCATAACATATATAATTCTTATTCTGAAAAGGCCTCTAAAGAAAGGAAGAGCAAAACAGATTGTTTTGTGATGATGCTAAAATTAATATGTAGTTGCCTGGCAGATGGTAATGGTGTTCCACACCTTAGGTGTTACTCAGATAAAGCATTTGCCTTTGGCTCCAACCTCACTCCCCAGACTCACATTCTCCATTCCCTCCACGCACCACATTCTCCACTGGAGCCTCCACAGTCCATGTGCATTCCACTACCCTTCGGTGGTTCTGAAGTTATACGCTTGCTATTCCTTTGCTTTGACTACCTTATACCAATTTCTCTTCATAAAACTCCTCTCACACGTCAAAACCTGTATTAAATATTGCCTCCCATGAATCACTTGGGAAAGTTATTCAGGATTGCTCCTGGTCTCATGTGACAGTTTCTTCCTAGAGTTTTACAAATTATGTTGTAATGATTTTCTGTACTTGCAACTTCTTGAGTGCAAGTGTACATTTTTTTTTTTCAGACTGGGTCTGGGTATTATTAATAATCACTGCAAACCTTATGCCTGCCCCTCTGCCTGGAAAGTGGCGTGGGATCCATAAAGGCCTGATGAATAAGGGAAAGGGTGAATGAGTAGATGGAAAGTAAATATGGAGCCCAGATGCAAAGCAGACCTTTCTTGGGCCCATTGTTCTGGGCTCCTAATTCAAGTTTTAAAACAACTGACTGCATGAATGGATGAAATAGTGACCCCATGGGATAGATTCCTTAGGTATCATTACCCACTTTGAATGAGGAAGGTGGAGGCCTGGAAGGAGATACTAAGTAAATAAGAAAAAGGTGAGCCCCTTTGGGCAGGTGCAGCCTGGGGTCCAGGGCTGGCACACAGGGGCTCAACCTGCAAGTCCCTCATGAGTTACATTGGACCCCTGGTCATCTGACTTCATGTTCTGGCCTCTGTCACTAGACAGCATGATGCTTCTCCATCATATCCCCCGCCCTTTTTTTTTTAACCAATCAGATGATCCCCCAATACAGCCAAGATTTCTAAGCTGGTGGTATAAAAACAGGAAGCAATCATTACATTTCTGAGGTTATGGGGTTGGTGGTACTAATAATAATTGCTACAATTAAATGAACTTTTACCAAGCATCTAGAATTATGAATTATATGCATTAGTTCCATTTACCATATGGAACTAATGGGTCATGTCATTCACATTCTGCAGAAGCTGAGGCTGAAGCATTTCAATAACTTTCTCGGGTTCACATCACAATGCTCTGGGTCTGGTACTCTGAGTAGCCAGTGAGTATTGTGGATGCTTCGGAATCCTCCCATTCTTCTTAAGCCATCTTCCATTGGAGAATCTTTTTCTCTGAACACTTCTTGATTTATTTTCCTGAAGTCTAACATACATAGCTGACCAAGTTTAGAATTTTTTTTTTTTGAGACAGTCCCACTGTGTTGCCCAGGCTAGAGTGCCATGACATCAGCCTAGCTCGCTACAATTTCAAACTCTTTGGCTAAGTGATCCTCCTGCCTCAGCCTCCTGAGTGGCTGGGACTACAGGCACCCACTAAGATGCCCTGATAATTTTTCTATTTTTAGTAGAGATGAGATCTCATTTTTGCTCAGGCAGATCAAGAAATCCACACACATCAGTCTCCTAGAATGTCAGGATTACAGGTGTGAGCCACTGTGCCTGGCCAGGATTTTTTTTTCTTGACATATATGAATTTTAAGGGAGCATGATTATTTATTCCCTGAAATCTGGTGCTCTTTGTTAGTTATAATTCCATATGATATCAGGGGCTTTTCCTGATTTCTGATACACAAATCCTGGGCAAATTACAGATTTATCATCTGGGCTGCCTTGAACTGAATGAGGCTATCAGTAATTTCCAAGGTAGCTGGAGCCTTGTGTCCTTGCCAGCACATCCTCTGAGCTCATTCTGAACTTGTTCTAGAAATGCCTCATCCGTGTTTGGTCTGAGTGAGGGGATGGGATAGGTAGGGGCCCTTCATGTTTTTCATTTTCTTTTTGTTAGTTTTTCCCCTGTTATTCTCACAGAAATGCTCTTTCCTTTGCTTTATGTACTTTTTTTCCTTTGGTTTCTACACAGTGTTTGGAATATATTTTAAAGGATTTCTAAATGTACTTAAGATTTTGGGAGACCTTCTTATCAAATCTTCAGTGAAAATTTTATTTTTATTTATTTATTTATTTTTTATTGAATGATAGCTGTGTACATTAATGCAATTCTGGGGTACAGTGTGGTGTTTTCATGTACAATTTGAAATATTTTCATCAAACTGGTTAACATAGCCTTCATGTCATTTTCTTAGTTATTGTGTTAAAGCATTCATATTCTACTCTTAGAAAGATTCACTTGTACCCTTGTAAGACAAACCATAGAAGTGAACCCTCCAATCCCCCTCCCTCCACCCATTGTCCCCTCCCTTCTCCCTCCCTCCTCCCCATAATCTTAGGCTGTTATTAGTTTATAGCTTTCATATGAAAACTATAAATTAATTTCATAATAGGGCTGTGTATATTGGATACTTTTTCTTCCATTCTTGTGATACTTTACTAAGAAGAACATTTTCCAGCATAGTATTCCATGGTGTACATATATCACAGTTTGTTGATCTATTCGCGGATCGATGGGCACTTGGGCTTCTTTTATGACCTGGCAATTATGAATTGGGGTGCAATAAACATTCTGATACAAATATCTTTGTTGTAATGTGATTTTTGGTCTTCTGGATATATACCTAATAAAGGAATTGCAGAGTCAAATGGCAGGTCTATTTTTAGTTCTCTAAGTGTTCTCCAGATGTCTTTCCTTTTTTTTTTTTTTTTTTTTTTTTGTTCTCAGTAACATTTTATTTATGTAGGTAGCACTTAAAATACATAATGCATTTAGGGTTACATTTTCCACAAAAACCATCAAATAACAGTTCACTCCCTGCCTGAACACCTGCACCCTCCCCACCAAACACACATGCTGCAAACTCTCCTGCAAATGTCACCTCAGGACCACGGACCATGCTGGTTTCTGGCTTCCAGCCTGTGGCATCGCTACATGGACTGTCTAGATTAAAATTGTGGCATTTTCATTCACTGCCAAGAGGACAAGGGAAAAGCAACGTGAACGACGGATCCTCAGGTAAAGAGGAAGAAAAAAGTCATCAAGGGGAGGTGCAGGGAAGAGGTGAAGGCAGTGAGATCCCACCCAGACCCACTGATCGCCCACAGAGGCAGGAGAGGAAGCCTCAAGTTCTGCAAATGGGATAATCCCGGAAGCGGGGCAGAATCTACCCAGAATAAAGTAATTATTTCTAAGGAGGAACGTTTGCAAGCTGAAATACTTAGTTCAGCCTTCTTGCTCAATGTAGGATTACTTTTGCAAGTAGTGTGAGCAGTAGCCTAGGGCTCCCTAGGGTTACCCTCACTTACAGAAGTTACATGGTTTTGCTCAGCAAAGATTTTTTTGCTAAAAAGAACAATTGTGAGTCAAGAAAAAAGGATGAAATTTAGCAAAAACTGGATAATATTTGAAGTTAAATTTGGGTTACCTGGAGAGGATTAAAACTAAAACAATAAATATAAGAAACGATTTCACATCTGAAGCAATTCCTGGCAGCTTGGCCTGTGGGGGCTGGAAGCGCCCTGATGGCTTAATGCACCAGCATCGCCTCAAGCACATTCCCAGCACAACCACCACCGCCAGCGGGAAAGAAGTCAGGGCAAGCATCACTGTTACCTGCCGGGCCTTTACTGTACTTCTTCTTTTTTTTTTAATACTAACTTTTTTTTAAAATTAATTGATATATGTATACATTAATGCAAACATGGGGTACATTGTGCTGTTTTCATATACAATTTGAAATACTTTCATCAAGCGGGTTAACATAAATTTCATGTCATTTGCTTAATCATTGTATCAAAACATTTATATTCTAGTTCTAGAGAAGTTCACTTGTACCCTTGTTAGACAGATATATAGGTGATCTTTCCTGTCACCCTCCCACCACCCATTCGCCCTTCTCCCCTACCCTTCCCCACCCCCTCCCCATATTTTTGGGCTAGAATTAAGTTGTATCTTTTGTTTGAGAGCTATAGATTAGTTTATGAACACTACTTTCAATCCCACAGCCTGTGATTTACCACACATTTGAATATGGCTATTGAGAAAAATGAAAAATATTAGACTGGGATGTCAAGATAAATACTTATCACTTATTTTTCTAAATGTGAGAAAATCTAAGTTTATGAGGACCCAAAGTCGCAAAAACCCTTCAGAAAAATGCAGGAAGAGGAGGAGGAGGAAAATGTAGTACAGCAGCAATGATCTCACAGTTTCTATAAGTGAAGATGATCTGATTTTAAACAGTACAGAAATACAGCCAAATCCAGGTGACAAGATGGAGGGAGAAGATGTAATAGAGGCCTTAAAATTAATTCACACTGAGCAAGACAGATATGCCTTGTCCACTGAGAAAAATAGTTGTATTTTGCAAATGCTAACCTCTGCTGATTCAAAAAAGGAATCCTCCACTAACTCACCAACAAGAAAGTCTGAACGAGTGCCAGACTCAGGCTCATTGAGAGTACAGCTGGGTCAGACTTTTGCCACCTTGAAAGAACAATATAATTCTCTCAAAGAAGAGGCAACAGCTCTATTGACAAAAGCCCCTACAGAAGAATGTGAGGATAGGTTGGCTATTAGTAATGAATCATCTTTCAGCTTGCTATCCATTCTGAACCACAACAGTGAGATAAAGGAAGCCAAACCCTCCCTAAGGCTCAACAGTGATACTATAAGAAAACAAGAAGTTTCAAATAGCTCTGGAGAACATTTCAGCAAAGATCCCAATCAGAGAAACAAAAGCCTACCAGTTGCTGAAGAATTCTACCCTTCAGGATAATACAAATCAAACTGAAGCCAGATTTCAAAGGCCAGTACTTCTGAATCCCAATTGTCAGGTTTGAATATTGGCAGCAGTACATTCAAGACAAAGACAAGTGACAAAATCACTTTGGAAGCAGTTTTTCATCTAGGGAAGGAAGTCCTTTGTTAAAGCATGAAAACAAAAAGAAATTAGTGACCAATTTAAAGTCTAAAACCTTCTGGGTTGAGTCCGATGACAGTAACTTAGAAATTGAAGCTGCTTTACCTCCTAGAAACTAAAACACACACATGGATTATTTTGATGATTTTTATGATTCATAAGCTGTACCATCTATTGGAAATAAAATATTTAAACAAGCTGAAAAAAAACATAAAAAGAAAAGGTTGATCTGTGTCTTATGCTTGTTTGTTTGACACAGGGTATCACTCTGTCACCCAGACTGGAATGCAGTGGTATGATCATAGCTCCCTGGAAGCTCAAATTCCTGGGCTAAAGCAATTCTCTTCCTCAGCCTCCAAAGTAACTAGGGCTAAAAGCATACACTTGGTTAATTTTTAATTATTTGTAAACAGTGGTGTCTTGCTATGTTGCTAAGGCTGGTTTCCAACACCCAGCCTGAAGCAATCTTCCTTCCTCAGCTTTCCAAACAGATGGGATTACAGGCATGAGTGAATACACCTAGCCAATTATCGTTTTTGTCAGGTTACTTGAGATGTAATTTATACACAGTAAGAGTCACTCTTTTTAAGCTTATAGGTTGATGAGCTTTGACAAATGGATACAGTGATATAAACACTATCACAATACAGATATAGAATATATTACTGCACATTATTCCCTCTGTCTCATTTGTAAGCAGTCCTCTCACTCCCCACCAATCTGTTTTCTGTCCTTATAGTTTTATAATTTTAACATTTTTATTTACATTTTTATTGTTTGGAATTCGTTAAAGGTACAATGAATTAGGTTACACTGATTATGTTTGTTAGGTAAAGTCCCTCTTATAATTGTGTCCTACCCCCAAGAGGTATGCCATATATCATGATCCCCCAATACCCTCCTTCCTCCCCTCTCCCCATCTTTCATCCTCCTACCCCTCACGTTGTATTAAATCACCTACTGCCTTCATATTATAATTGAGTACATTGGATTCTTGCTTATTAATATGAGTGTACAAATTATTAGGGTGCATTGTTTGCCCTTAAGTAAATAGGCATAGCTGGGCCATTACTTAAACTGATAGAAGCCATCTATATTTTTCTATAATATCATATAATTTGAGTCATAGGTTTTGTAACCTTTTGTGTTTGGCTTCTTTCACTTAGCACAGTGGTTCTTAACCTGTGGGTCATGATCCCTTTGGGAGTTCAATGACCCTTTCACAGGGGTCACCTAAGATCATCCTGTATATCAAATATTTACATTATAATTCATAACAGTAGCAAAATTACAGTTATGAAGTAGCAATGAAAATAATTTTATGGTTGGGGGTCACCACAACATGAGGAATTGTAATAAAGGGTCATGGCATTAGGAAAGTTGAGAACCACTGACTTAGCAGATGAATCTTAAAAATGTAGAAGTATTCTATATTATAAATGTACCACAATTTACTTATTGATTCACTACTTTAGGAGTATTGGGTTGTTTTTAGTTTGGGGCTATTTTTATGAATATTTTATTTTTTTAATTATTATGGGTAATTAATAGTTGTTTATAAGGTACATGTCGTGTTTTGATACAGACATACAACATGAATTAGTCAAGTCAGGGTAATTGGGGTATGTATTTGTCCTCAAATAGTTATCATTTCCATGTGTTAGGAACATTTCAGTTCCAGTCTTTTAGTTATTTTGAACTTGTTGTTGTTTTTTGTCTCTTTGTTATGTTATCAAATATTGTTCAAACTATGTAACAGTATTTTTGTATCTACTAACCATCCCCACTCTATCCTCCCTCCCTTATGTTCTTCCCAGCCTCTGGTAACCATCATTCTACTCTCTTTAGAAATTGTTTTAATACTTATTTCCCACATAAAAGTGAGAACATGCGAGATTTGTCTTTCTGTGCTTGGAATATTTCACCTAACATACTATCCAGTTCCAGCAGTGTTGCTGCAATTGGCAGGATTTCATTTTTTTTTATGGCTACATGATATTCCATTGTTTATATGTATATATACAACAGCTGTATATATATAATTTCTTTATCCATTCATCTATTGCTGAATACTTAGGTTAATTTAAAATCTTGGCTATTGTAAGTAGTGCTGCAATATACATAAGAGTGGACATACCTTTTTAATATACTGGTTTCCCCTCTTTTGGATAAATACCTAGCAGTATAATTTCTGGGTCATATGTTAATTATATTTTTAGTTTTGTGCAGAATTTTCATACTGTTTTCTATAGTGGTTGTGCTAATTTACATTTTTACCAACAATGTACAATTTCCCCCTTTCTCTGTATCCTTGCTGGCGTTCTTATTGCCTGTCTTTTTGATAAAAGCCATTTTAATTGGGGTGAGATGATACCTCACTGTAGTTTTAATTTGCATTTTTATGATGAATGCTAATTACGTTGAGTATTTTTTTATATACTTGTTGGCCATTTGTATATCTTCTTTTGAGAAACGTCTATTCAGATCTTTTGCCCATTTTTAAATCAGAATATTTGATTATTTTCCTGTTGGAGTTCCTTATATATTTTATTTATTAATGTTTTGTCAGATGGGTAGACTGAAAATATTTTCTCCCATTGTATAGGTTGTCTTTTCCCTTTGTTGACTGTTTACTTTGCTGTGTAGAAGCTATTTAGCTTTATGTGATTCCTTTTGTCCAACTTTGCTTTGGTTGCCCACACTTTGGATATATTATGCAAGAAGTCCTTGCTGAGAACCACTATCTTGAAGCATTTCCCCAATGTTTTGTTTTAGAAGTTTCATGGATTCGGGTATTAGATACATGCCTTTAATTCATTTTGATTTTATTTTTGTATATGGTGAGAGGAAGGGTTTAGTTTTATTCTTCTACACATGGATATCCAGTTTCCCCAGCACCAATTTTTTTTTCATTTTTTGTAGAGACAGAGTCTCACTTTATTGCCCTTGGTAGAATGCCATGGCATCACAGCTCACAGCAACCTCCAATTCCTGGGCTTAGGAGATTCTCTTGCCTCAGCCTACCAAGTAGCTGGGAATACAGGCACCTGGCACAATGCCCGGCTATTTTTTGTTGCAGTTTGGCTGGGGCCAGGTTTGAACCTGCCACCTTTGGCATATGGAGCTGGTGCCCTACCCACTGAGTCACAGACGCTGCCCACCCAGCACCATATATTTAAGGGACTATCCTCTTTCCCCAAATTCATGTTCTTGGCACCTTTGTTGAAGATAATTTTTTTTTATAGCGTGTTGCTTTATTTTTGGGTCTTTCATTGTGCTATTTTGGTCTGATTTTTGTTTTAAGAATTTTATCATGCTGTTATTATAGCTCTGTAGTGTAATTTGAAGCCAGGTGATTCTTCCAGTTTTATTCTTTTTGTTCAAGCTGGTTTTGGCTACAAGGTCTGAAGATTAAGTTCATGGACTCAATCTAGAAAAAGTAATATATATCTCATTGCTAAATATCACTATCATCACCCTTACAGTACTCCCCTTTGGAAGCTATGCACTGGTACAAGCGCCTAGTCCACCCTTCAAAGCAATTTTGGACCTCTTTTTCTGGAATGACCATCAAAGTTGTTGATGTATTATCTTTGATGTTCTCAATGTCATTAAAATATTTTCTTTTCATTATTTACATTATGTTTGGGTAAAGAAAAAGTCACTGTAGACCAGATCAGGTGAGTAGGGAGGGTATTCCCATACAGTTATTTGTTTACTGGTTAAAAACTCCCTGACAGTGTCATGTGACCTGGTGCATTGTCATGATGCAAGTGCCATAAATTTTTGGCTAACATTTTCAATTAAGAATTTTCTGTTTCTCTATCTATGTTTACTTGATCTATTATGCTTCTCACAGTCACTCAATTCAATAAATTTTTGCAGTATTTTGGTTAGTGTTGCTCACTGCTGTTTGCCCTGACCTCTCTTCATCCATGACATTTTCTCTCCCCCAGAAAAATGTTTAATCCATTTATACACTGCCATTTTCTTCGTAGTATTACCCCATAAACTTGGACTAGTATGTCCTTGATTTCACTTCCACTCTTGCCAAGTTTAACAGAAAATTTATAAATGTTTGTTTATTGCTTTAATTCAAGCTCCAACATTCTTGTGATGGCACACAAAAACATGCAACAGCAATAATGAATTCCTAATCAGCAAGACACTACCATGTGTCAGTATGAACACAGCTATGAGACTCTGATATACCAAGGCTGTGATACCTTACCAAGTTGTTTGTACAGTACTACCAATGTAAGTGTATTGTGGCAAGATTGCAAATTTAATTACCAGGCTTCGTATGACAGCAACTCTGATGGTCATTCCAGAAAAAGAGTTCCAAAATTTCCTCGAAGGGTCACTAGGTGATGGTATTGATACATAGATTTCCCTGTAGAGTACTTCAAAAATCACTGCCATGTTATTCAGCAATTAGGTATGTATCTCTTTTTCTAGGATGAGTAAATGAACTAAATTGTCATACCTTATATAATTGGTATTTTGGTGGAGATTACATTGAATCTGTAGATTCTTTGGGGACATTTTAACAATATTGATTTTTCTAATCCATGAGTCTGGTATATCTTTACTTTTTTGTGTGTCTTCTTCAATTCCTTTCATCAATGTTTTATAGTCTCAATTTAAGAGAAGTTTTACTTCTTTAGTTAAGTTTATTCCCAGGTATTTTATTTATAGCTATTGTTAATGGTATTACTTTCTTGGTTTCTTTTCAGATTGATGTTGGTGTATAGAAATGCTGTTGATTCCTGTATGTCAATATTGTATCATGAAACTTTATTAAATTGCTATATCAGTTCTAATAGTTATTTTGGAGTCTTTAGGTTTCTCTAGATATAAGATCATATCCTCTTCAAGCAAGAACAATTTAACTTTTTCCTTTCAAATTTGGATGCTATTTATTTATTTTTCTCATCTGATTTCTCTGGCTATAACTTCCAGTACTATGTTGAATAACAGTGATGAAAGTGGGCATCCTCATCTTATTCAAGGTCTTTCAGTTTTTCCCCATTCTGTATGGTACCAGCTGTGGATCTGTTACATATGGCTTTATCATGTTGAGATGTGATCCTTCTATACCCAGTTTTATGAGAGTTTTTAATCAAGAAGTGATGTTGAATTTTATCAAACCCTTTTTCAACATCAGTTGAAATTATTACATTCTGTTGATATGATGTATCACATTGATAGATTGCATATGTTGAACCATCCTTAACATCCCTGGGATGAATTCTCCATGATCATGAGGAATATTCTTTTTAATGTCTTATTGAATTCCATTTCTTAGTGTTTGGTTGAGGATTTTTGCATCTATGTTCATCAGAACTATTGACCTATAGTTTTATTTTCTTGTTCTATTTTTGTCTGGTTTTGGTATCAGGCCTCATAGAATGAGTTTTAAAGTATTCCCTCCTCTTCCCTTTTTTGGAATAGTTTAAGTAGGTTTGGTATTACTGTATTTTTCCATGTATAATGTACACTTTTTTGTCAAAATTTTGTGAGAAAAATAAGAATGTGCATTATACATGGGTAGTACTAATTCCATATATATATGTATATTTTAATTCTTTTATTTATGCTCATGCATTAAAAGTGTAATTCCAGAAAACAATAATGATATCCATATACAAAATAATACCGTGAACTATAGAAATCAGGTTTTTTCCCAGTACCTTCATCTTTATTTTTATTTTTTTAATTAAATCATAGTTGTGCACATTAATACTATCATGGGGTACAGTGTGTTGTTTCCATATACAATTTGAAATATTCTCATCCAATTGGCCAACATAGCCTTCATGTTATTCTCATAGTTCTTGTGGTAAGACATTTATATTCCAGATTTGGAAAGATTCACATGTACCCTTATAGGATAGGTCATAGGGGTCGTTTCAACAATCCTCTTCCCTTCACCCGTCTTCTCCCCTCCCCTCCCCTCCCTCTCCCTTTTCCCCATATTCTTGGGGTAAAATTAGGTTATAGCTTTCCTATGATAGCTAACTATTAGTTTTATAGTAGGGTTGAGTACATTGGATACTTTTTCTCCAATTCTTGAGATACTTTGCTAAGAAGAATATTTTCCAGCTCCGTCCATGTAAACTTGATGGAAGTAAAGTCTCCATCTTTATGGCTGCATAGTATTCCATGATGTACAGATACCACAATTTATTGATCCATTTATGGGTTGATAGGCACTTGGGCTTCTTCCATGTCCTAGCAATTATGAATTGGGCTGCAATGAACATTCTGGTACAAATATCTGTATTGTAGCATGAGTTTTGGTCTTCTCAATATATACCTAGCAGAGGAATTATAGAATCAAATGGCTGATCTATTTTTAGTACTCTACGTGTTCTCCAGATGACTTTCAAAATGGGGTGTACTAGTTTGCAATCCCACCAGCAGTGTAGAAGTGTTCCCTTTTCTTGACAACCCCACCAGCATCTGTGATTTGGGGTTTGTGATATGGGCTAATCTTACTGGTGTTAGATGATATCTCAAAGTAGTTTTAATTTGCATTTCTTTGATGATTAAGGATGGTGAGAATTTTTTCATATGTTTGTAGGCTGTGTGTCTGTCTTCTTCAGAGAAGTTTCTCTTCAAGTCCCTTGCCCAGCCTGAGATGGGATCACTTGATCTTTTCCTGCTAATATGCTTGAGTTCTCTGTGGATTCTGGTTATTAAACCTTTGTCAGAGACATAACCTGCTAATATCTTCCTTTCTGAGGGCTGTCTGCTTGCTTTACTTACTGTGTTCTTGGCTGTGCAGAAGCTTTTTAGTTGGATCAGGTCCCAGTACTGTATTTTTTATGTTGCTTCAACTGCCTAGGGGGTCATCCTTATAAAATATTCGCCCAGGCCAATTTCTTCAAGAGTTTTCCCTACACTTTATTCTAGTGTTTTTATAGTTTCATGTCTTAAGTTTAAATCTTTAATCCAGTGAGAGTCTATCTAAGTTATTAGTGAAAGGTGTGGGTCCAGTTTCAGTCTTCTGCAGGTCACCAGCCAATTCGTTCAGCACCATTTGTTAAATAGGGAATCTTTTCCCCACTCAATGTTCTTCATTGGCTTGTCAAAGATCATGGGTAAGTAGTTGAGTTCATCTCTTGGTTCTCTATTCTCTTCCATACATCTACCTCTCTATTTTTGTGCCAATACCATGCTGTTTTGATCACTATGGATTTATAGTATAGTCTGATGTCTGGTAGCGTGATTCCTCCTGCTTTGTTTTTGCTTCTGAGTAATGTCTTGGCTATTTGAGGTTTTTTTCTGATTCCATCTAAAACTAAGTATTATTGTTTCAAGATCTTTAAAGTATGACAATGGAACTTTAATAGGCATTGCATTAAAATTATATATTGCTTTAGGTAGTATAGACATTTTAACAATGTTAATTTTTCCCAGGCATGATAATGGTATGTTTTTCCATTTGTTAACATTTTCAGGTATTTCTCTTTTTAGAGTTTTGTAATTCTCTTTATAGAGATCTTTCACATCCTTTGTTAGGTAAATTCCCAAATATTTCATCTTCTATGGCACTACTGTGAACAGAATAGAGTTCTTGACTATTTTTTCAGCTTGACTGTTATTGGTATATATAAAAGCTACCAACTTATGGGTGTTGATTTTATAACCGGAGATGCTGCTGTATTCCTTGATCACTTCTAGGAGTTTTGTTGTAGAGTCCCTGGTATTTTCCAGGTATACAATCATGTCATCAGTGAAGTGTGAAAGTTTTATCTCTTCTGATCCTATGTGAATACCCTTGATTGCCTTCTCTTTCCTAATTGCAATGGCTAAAACTTCCATTACAATGTTAAAGAGCAATGGAGACAATGGGCAACCTTGCCTGGTTCCTGATCTGAGTGAAAATGATTTCAATTTCATTCCATTCAATACAATATTGGCCGTGGGTTTGCTGTACATGGACTCTATCAGTTTAAGAAATGTCCCTTCTATGCCAATTCTCCTAAGTGTTCTAATCATGAAAGGATGCTGGATATTACCAAAAGCTTTTTCTGTATCAATTGAGAGGATCATATGGTCTTTGTTTTTTAATTTGCTTATGTGGTGAATTGTGTTTATAGATTGACGTATGTTGAACCAGCCTTGAGATCTTGGGATAAAACCCACTTGGTCGTGGTGTATAATTTGTTTGATGTGTTGCTGGATTCTGTTTGTTAGGATCTTGTTAAATATTTTTGCATCAATATTCATTAGTGATTTTGGTCTATAATTTTCTTTTCTTGTTGCATCTTTTCCTGGTTTGGGCATCAAGGTAATTTTTGCTTCATAGAATGTGTTGGGTAGTATTCCATCTTTTTATATATTTTGGAAAAGGTTAAGTAGTATAGGTATTAGTTCATTGTTAAAAGTTTGGTAGAATTCTGTTGTGAAGCTCTCTGATCCTGGGCTTTTCTTTGTAGGGAGATTTTGTATAGTTGATACTATTTCAGAGCTTGATATAGGCCTGTTCAACATTTCCACTTGGTTGTGACTAAGTCTTGGAAGGTGGCGTGCTTCCAAGTACTGGTCGATTTCCTTTAGATTTTCATATTTTTGAGAGTAAAGTTTCTTGTAGTATTCATGAAGGATTTCTTGAATTTCTGATGGGTCTGTTGTAATTTCATCTTTACCATTTCAGATTTATTAAATTAGAGATTTAACTCTTTTTTTCTTGGTTAGGTTGGCCAAGGGCTTATCTATTTTGATGACCCTTTCAAAAAACCAACTTTTTGATTTGTTAATCTGTTGTATAATCCTTTTGTTTTCAATTTCATTTAATTCTGCTCTAATTTTTATTATTTCTTTTCTTCTGCTGGGTTTCAGATTGGAGTGTTCCTCCTTTTCCAGTAGCTTGAGATGTCCCATTAAGTTGTTAACTTCCACTCTTTCCGTTTTCTTTAGGAAGGCTTGCAGTGTGATAAATTTCCCTCTAAGGACTGCCTTTGCATTATCCCAGAGGTTCTAATAACTCTTATATTCATTATCATTTTGTTCCAAAGATTTTGTAATTTCTTTCTTGATCTCGTCTCTGACCCAACTATCATTGAGCATAAGGTTATTTAGTTTCCATGTTTTTGTTTGGGTCTGCAGATTCCTGTTGTTACTGACTTCAACTTTTATTCCATGATGGTCTGAAAAGATGCAAGGGATAATTTCTATTCTTTTAAATTTACTGAGGTTAGACTTGTGCCCTAAGATGTGTTCCATTTTGGAGTATGTTCCATGGGCTGATGAGTAAAATGTATATTCAGTTTTATTAGGGTTAAATGTTCTATAGATGTGCATTAAATCCAAATGTTGAATGGTTAAGTTTAAATCTAAAGTGTCTTTGCTCAGCTTCTTATTGGAGGTTCTATCCAGCACTGTCAAAGGAGTGTTAAAGTCTTTGCCTATGATAGAGCTGGGACTAATCAGGTTTCTCATGTCTGTTAGAGTATCTCTTATAAATTGAGTTGCATTCTGGTTGGGTGCATAAATATTGATAATTGAATTCTCATCATATTGAGTAATACCTTCAACAAATATAAAATAACTATCCTTATCCTTGCTCACTTTTGTTGGTTTAAAGCCTATTGTATCTGCGAATTAAACTGCAACACCTGCTTTTTTCTGCTTTCCATTAGCCTGGAATATAGATAACCATCCCTTCACCCTGAGTCTATGCTTGTCTTTCAAAGTAAGGTGAGTTTCTTGGATGCAGCAGATATCTGGCCTGAGTTTTTGTATCCAGTCTGCCAGCCTGTGCCTCTTTAGAGGGTAATTTAAGCCATTCACATTTGAGTTTTTCGAAAGTCTAGTGGACATCTTTAATCCTTTTGCCATTGTGGAAATTCTAATCTGATCAAAATTTTCTTGGTGGGTTTATTTATGTGGTGGAGGATTGTGCTGATCATTATGGAGGATAGGTCTTAGAATATCGTGGAGGACTGGTTTAGGTATAGCAAATTTCTTCAACATGTGAGTATCATTAAATTATTTAATTTCTCCATCGTAAATGAAACTCATTTTAGCTGGATACAGGATTCTAGGTTGAAAGTTATTTTGTTTTAGGAGATTAAAGGTCAACGACCACCCTCTTCTAGCCTGAAAGTTTTCAGCAGAGATCTGCAGGCATTCTAATATTCTTCCCCTTATAGGTTAAGGTTTTCTTGCATGTAGCTGCTTTCAGAATTTTCTCTTTTATATTAACTTTGGTGCAGTTCATTATGATATGCCTGGGGGGATGTCTTGTTTAGGTTTAGTCATGCTGGGGTTCTGAAGCTGTCTGCTGTCTGAATTTCAGGTCCCTTGGCATGTCTGAAAAGTTCTCTTTCATAATTTCATGAAGAAGTGCTTCTGTGTTTTGTGAAGCAACTTCATCACCTTCAGGGATTGATATAAGGTGAATATTAGTTTTCTTCAAATTATCTCAGAGCTCTCTGAGTGAGTAATCTGTTTTTACCCTCCATTTACCTTGATCTTTGAGTTTCTGGTCACGTTCAAGATCTTGTCTTCAGTGTCAGAGATACTTTCTTCTGTCTGGTCCATTCTCTGAATGAGGGATTCAACCGTACTTTTCAGATCTTTGAGGAATGCAACCTCTTGCTTCAGTATGTCATAATCTTTGATCATTTTATCTGTGAAATCATTGAATTCTTGAGATAGCTTTTAAATAATTTGAAATTCTAGTTTCCTCCTTTCCTCCATTCTGTTGATCTTATTTGCTATCCAGATTCTGAACTCCATTTCTGACATCTCAGCCATCTGTTTATGGAAGGGATCTTCAATAGCATCTGCCCCATTCTTCCCCTTGTGGGGGTTGATCTACTCTGGTTGTTCTGGTCACCAGAGTTTTTCCGCTGATTCTGCCCCATGCTGAATTTGCACCTTTCGAAGACCGTCCCTAAAGCCATTCTTCCAGAGGCTTGTTCTGCCTGGAAGAGGGTGTTCGGGGTGTCAGCAGGGTCTCTCTAGGGGAGTAGACCCCACTGTCAGTAGCTCTCACTCGTGAGGTGAGATAATAGATCCTTAGTTTATCGATTGCCTGTAGGAGACCCAGAGGAGCAGTTGAAAAGAAGACAAAGGAAAAGCACAATTTTCTTGGGGTAGGGGACGGACACTTTTCCTTTGGGGTGTATTGTGTGTACCTGTAGATTGCTTTCTAAGCATCCCTGCTAGCCTCAGCAGAGTTGTCCTCCCAGTATCACTCTTCTTTCTTGACTGGGCTCCCAATCTTCAACTTTGTTGGGTGTTTTCTGGACTTTGTCCTTCCCTCTGGATGGGAGTTTCTGTTGGAGTCTGTTACCTGTTGGCCATTTTTCTGGAAATCAGTTTTATTGAACTTGAGGCATACCTGCAATGAAAACATTTTAAGCAAAGGAAGGACAACTTATATCTCTTCATGAAATTTAGGTAGGAGCTAGCAATCTAGCTGATATATTTTTAAAAAATCATTGGAAAAACCCTTGAAAAATGTCAATGTCAAAATGGTTTTTGTACATTGCAAACTTTAAGCTAACAGTTATTAAATATGCTACAAAGCATAGCAACAAAGCTTTTGAGAGACACTTTGGACCTCCTTCCACAGAGAGTGTCATCAGATTGTGTATGCAGCAGGAAGAAAAACTTCTTCAGATCTCAAGACAGAAAAAGGCAAGGCAAGATAAACCTCTAAAATGTCTAGATGTGGAGCAGAAGGTCAAGACATGTATTCTGGAGCAGTATCAACCTGGGATCTCTGTTTTAGTCAAGATGACAGAAGAAAGTAAAAGGATTACATGAGAAAATAACATTGATGATTTCTCAGGGACACCTAAATTGTGCTTTAACTTTATGAAAAGAGGTTTGAGCATGAATACATGAAGAAAATTTTCCCCCAAACATCCTGCAGCCTATAAGAATAAAATTTGGGGGCAGTGCCTGTGGCTCAAAGGAGTATGGTGCTGGCCCCATAAGCCAGAGGTCGGGGTTCAAACCCAGCCCTGGCCAAAAACTGCAAAAAGAAAAAAAAAAAAAAAGAATCAAATTTTGGAATTTCATTCTTACATCATTAATATTTGAAAGACTGAACAACTCTGAGCTTTACCATATTGACTATATGGATGACATTACACTCACATTTGATATGCCATCCAACAGAACTGTGGCACCAAAGGACAAAGACCATGGCTGTTAAAACTTGTAGACATGAGAAAAACACATTTTACTGTTGTTATAGACTGTGTACAGATGGGAAAAAGCTATCACCTATTATCATCTTCAAAAGTATTTTTAAAAAGATTCTAAGTGGATTTGTTATATATGTGTATAAAAAAGGGTGGATGAATAAAGAAGGCATGAAAGTCTAATTTAACAAAATTTGGTAATAAAACCTAGGAGGATTACTTTAAAAAAAATTGATTTTGATTGCTTCAAAGCCAATGTTACACAAAGTGCAAAAGCAATCTCAGTAGACTTGAAAATGCAACTTGCTGTGATACATGGTGAGATAAGCAGCCAATTACAACCTCTTAATGCCTTACTATACAAGCCCTTCAAGGACCTAAGAGTGAAATAGTGTATGTCATAGATGCACTCAGCTGGTAAAAATTTAACATCTACAGGTAGAATCAAGAAAGCATTCATTGGCTTGGAGCCTGTAGCTCAGCAGCTAGGGTGCCAGCCACATACACCAAAGCTGATGCATTCAAATCCAGCCCAGGCCTGCTAAACAACAATGACAACTACAACCAAAAACATAGCTGGGCATTGTGGCAAGTGCCTATAGTCCCAGCTACTTGGGAGGCTGAGGCAAGAGAATCACTTAAGCCCAAGTGTTTGAGATTGCTGTGAGCTATGACGTCACGGAACTCTACCCAGGGTCACAGCTTGAAACTCAGTCTCAAAGAAAAAAAAGTATTCATCACCCAGGTTTTTGAATTAATCCTAGGATCATGGAACATTTTAAAAAGAAAGTATTTGTAAAACATTTTTGAAACTATGGCATCAGCAATGCTATAGATGGAACTGAAGGCAGTGAAATCTACCAGGATGAGGAAAGTGATTCTACAGAAGTCACTGGCAATGTGGAAACTGAAAAAGACAAAACTTCTGACATTGATAGTGACAAAGAGCTCTTGGCCTTCTATGATGTGTAAATTTGATAAATTTGTTACTGATACATTAAATTTTTTGTGCCTTGTATCTGTTCTTGTGTTTCATAATTATTTGTTACATAATTTTTTTGTATCATAATATGTTTAAAAATAAATGCTAAAATTCCTTTGTAATATAAGAAAACAAGTACCTAAAGGTAAGCAAATAAAAACTTGAATTAAAAATTAAGATAAATTTATTTGTCCTGAAAGTTTGGAACAAAAAAATGGGTGTGCATTATAAATGTGAGCACATTATACATGGCAAAGTACAGTAGTTCTTTGAATTTTTGGTGGAATTCAGCTTTGAAGCTATCAGTTCCTGGGTCTTTCTTTGATGGGTAACTTTTTATTACTGCTTTCATTTAACTACTTGTTATTGGGTTTTTCAGGTTTTAGATTTCTTCCTGTTTCAGTATTTGTCTATTTTGAGTAAATCTTTTGAGAATACACATGCACAAGCCTTTGTGTTTCTCTTCTGTACCTATGAGTGGTATTTCTGGGTCAAATGATAAATGTATGTTTAACTTAATAAGCAACTGCCAATGTGTTTTCCAAAGAGGTGCTACCATTTTTCTTTCCCACCAGTGGTATATGATAGTTCTAGTTGCTTTATATTTTCACTATCACTTGGTGTTGTCATTTTGCTTTTGTTTCTATTGTTGTTTTAACTTTCTACTAGGTGTAACAGGGGTATCTCCTTATGGTTTTTAATTTGCACTTACATAGTAATGAAGAATATTAAGCACCTTTTCATGTATTTCTTTTTCATCTGTATATCTTCTTTTAGAAAATTCCTGTTTAAGTCTTTTGCCCATTTTTTTTGCCCAAAATTTTATTGTTTATCTTATTATTGAGTTAAGATAAATCTTTAAGCATCTAAATATAACGTCTCTTTGTTTTTAAGCAAATATTATTGTTCTCCATATACAGAAATTAGGATCAATGGGGAAGGGATTTTCTAGGAGGCATATTTATGCTCAATATGAGAAAAATGTGTCTCTAACAATTATAGATTTCCAACAATAGAATATGCTGCCCCAGGAGTTAAGTTCCCCATTATTTTGGGTATTCAAACAAAAACTAGGTGACCATTATCAGGTATAATATAAATCATTTTAATGCATCTTCTAAATCTTTGGACCTAATAGAATCTGAGATCTCTTTCACCTCTGAAAATTTATGATGTTAAAATAAATTAAGTGAACATCATGTCAATGAGGAAAAAGAATCATTGGTTGCATCAACAAAAGGTGATATATTAAGAGGGAACCAAACTTTGATTGGTAGAACCTCTGCCACTTCCCCAGCCAGTGAAGAACTAGCTCTCAAATCCCTAGCTACCATGTAGAAAATAGATATTCTCTGTTCTCCTTCAGAGTCTGTAGTCTGCTTTGAATATCCCTGACAGCATAGAGGCATTAGGCTATATTTACTCCAAATTATACATACAAAATAACTATATCCTAGGGCTCTAATTTAAACCAATAAAGGAGCTAAAGATTATTCCCCAAAGTATATTATCCCTAATATTAAAGAATCAAGGAAGTTTGGGGTAGACATTATCAATCAGGCTAGAAACAAATCATTTTCCTCTTTTTTTTAAATTTATTTTTATAGACACAGGGTCTCAATATGTTGCTCACATTAGTCTTGAACTCCTAGCCTCAAGAGGTCCTCCCATCTTGGCCTCCCAAAGGGCTGGGATGGATTAGAGGAGTAAGCCCTTGTGTCCAGCATTTTCCTCTTTTTTAACAAAGCAATGGTGTGTCTGCTCCTGAAGTCTGTTTAATTTTTTATCACCATATTTCAAAAAAACAAAACAGTAAGATTTAAGAAGGAAGGGAGATGAAGAAGAGTGATGTTTATTCACTCCATAGAGTATGTCAGTTACTTTCCCATACTTAAGTCAATTAGTTCTCATAACCTTGTCTAGCAGACATTTTAATTATATACAATTATATATATATATATATATATGTTATATATGTGCACACACATACATAAACATACATATGCTTATGTGAATACACACACATGATTACTGGAAATGTTAATCTGCTTTTCAAAAAATATATAGTTATTAAGTGGCATATTGAGAGTTCAAACCCTAGGCATTTGATTCCAAATCCATTGTATTTTACATAACACTTCAATGCTCAAAAAGAGCAAAAGGTGAAGATCTCTTCAGCATAGAAAAATAGGAAACAAAAAGGGACTATCATTATGAATTTATATATTTTGTTAGATTAGTGTTATTCACCAAATCCCAATTCATAGGAACTAGAAAGCTCTTCTAAAAAATTCTAAGTTTAGGACAACTAAAATGAAACCCTGTTTTGTATACTGGCTGATAAACTTAGAAGACTCACTGCCCCCCTTTCCCCATATTCTTGGGTTTAACTTGGGTTATAGCTTTCCTGTGATAGCTATCAGTTTCATAGTAGGGTTGAGTACACTGGATGGGGAGGGGGGAGGATGCGTCAAGGGAGGGGTAATGTTGGGATCATGCTTATGATCTATCCTACAAGGGTACACATGAATCTCTCTAGGTGTGGAATATAAATGTCTTAACTCAATGACTATGAGAATGACATGGAGGCTATGTTGGCCAACTGGATGAGAATGTTTCAAATTTTATATGCAACTAACACACTGTACCCCATGATAGTATTAATGTGCACAACTATGATTTAATTTTAAAAAATGAAAAAAAATGATCCATTAAAAACAAAACAAAATGAATACAAAACTATAAAAGTTTCCAGATGTTTTTTGGGTTTTCTGGGGGGGAATAACTTGCTGAAAAATAAGGGGTTTTAATGTGATCCTTGGTCCAACTGGAAACCTCAATTTGAAATCACTGGATAGGCTTCCCTTGCACCTGTGGGTGTTAAAGTGTGGTCTCCAAACTAGCAGCATCAGCATCCCCTGGGAACTTACTACACATACAAATCCTTTTTTTTTGTTGTTTATTTTGAGATAGAATCTTACTCTGTTGCCCCAGGCTAGAGTTCTATGGCCATTAGCCTAGCTCAAAGCAACCTCAGACTCTTGGGCTCAAATCATCCTTGGGCCTCAGCCTCCTGAATAGGTGTGTCTACGTGCTCCCACCATGACATCAGCTAATTTTTCTTGTCTATATTTAGTAGAGGCAGAGTCTTGCTCTTACATTGGTCTTGAACTCCTGAGCTCAAGGGATCCATCCTCCTGCCTTGGCCTCTCAAAGTGCTAGGATTACAGGGGTGAGCCACTTGAGCCTGGCCAACATGCAAATTCCTGAATCCCAAACTCTGGGAGAAGGATCTGACATTCTTTGTTTTTGCTTGGTTCTTTTTTATTTATTTATTTATTTTCTGAGACAAAGCCTCAAGCTGATGCCCTGGATAGAGTGATGTGACATCACAGCTCACAGCAACCTCCAACTCCTGGGCTCAAGTGAATCTCCTGCCTCAGCCTCCCAAGTAGCTGGAACCACAGGTGCCCACCACAACACCTGGCTATTTTGGGGTTGCAGCTATCATTGTTGTTTGGCAGGTCAGGGTTAGATTCAAACTCCAGCTCAGGTGTATGTGGCTGGCGCCTTAGCCACTTGAGCCATGGGTGCTGAGCTGGTTTGATTCTTTTTTAAAGGTAGAGTCTCACTATGTTTCCCATGCTGAAACACAGTGGCTCTTCACACATGTAGTCATAGCACATTGCAGCCTTAAACTCCTGGGCTCAAGCAATCATCCCTCCTCAGGGTCCCAAGTAGCTGGGATGACAAGTGAGTACCACTGCTCCTGGCCAACGTGAGTTTTAAAAGCCCTGGATAGTAATATTTGAGAGCTACTGTCTTAATATTTTTTTCTTCCTAATAGAAATCAGAAGAGGACATTAGAGTGTCCACTCCAACAGATTTATGAATGTCTTCATGACATTCTTCCAGCAAGAACTCACAAACAGGAAACCTGGCCTCTTAAACCCAAGATAAATTCCAGCATAAGGATTAAACATTTCCTTATCCTGTCACTTCTGCCTTTCAGCATTTTCTCAAGATTTTTTCCTTAAAATTCTCTGACTTCGATGCATGATGCACAAGAGACAGGCAGATCTGGTTTCCAGTCCCCCCACTTATTGCTTGAATTCCTTAATTTCTCTTAATTTCAGTAACATCGTGGGTTAAAGAGGATTAATAGCATTATCTATTTTATAAAAGTTCAATTTTGGATGATGACAATGTTGATGATAGTAGCCAATAGTTAATAATAAAATGCTCCGTCAGTTGCTTCCTAATATTTGAAAACTATGTTTGGTACATTTAACTAGAAAGAGGTTGAAGTTCAGCCAGTTCCATGTGATTGAGAAATCCTTTTCTTCATCTGAATCAACTTCTTAGATCTCAAGGCTGTCTGAACCAAACTGAAGTCTTTGGTAAATTTGGTGAATTTTATTCTTTTCTTCAAAAATATACCTTGACGATGTGTATATGCCAAACACTATGTGGAGCCAGGGATTTGACCCAATTATCTAAGAGCTTCATAATTTGGCCTAGTATAGGATGTCAGATCATGTTTTAGAATAGATTCTATAAGATTTTTCTGGCTTTTCTATTTTTTGCTGACAACTAGTGACAGTGGTGCCTTCAAGACCTCTGGATCGTCTGAAGATCTATGATCTAGGTCTCAGAAGCTGAGAAACCTCTTCGTTATTCAATAAGTATTTATCAACCTACCTATGTCCCAGATACTGTGGTTCTGAAACCTGCTAGCCCCATGAACTAGGCTTCCAGGTAACATTTTCAAGCCCAAAGATGATGAATGGAAGAGCCCTTATGATTGGTCCACTGAATCCTTAGGGACCCAATCCTACCCAGCCGGACACCCTGAGGCCCACTCTGAGCTTTCTCAGAGGCTGCCATATACCTGTAGCAGCCTCCAGGAACAATGGTTTACTCAAATGATAAAATGATTCAGACTAAGGGCTGGTCAGTGTACCTTTCAAAATCAAAGTTAGAAGCCCAGTCTTAAGGGAACAAAAAAGGGGCCACAAACGGCAAAAGGGAGATACTAGAATGTATTCTCATTTGACTCTGTTTGGTAAGGATGGTACAGAAGGCCTGGGAAGAAATCCCTGGAGAAAGCTATTTCATTCAGTCGTCAGAGCTAAAAATACTGGAGTCTCTCTCACCTTCATAGGCTTTAACATTCATGTGTCTCGGTGTCCGAATTAACTTGTTTCTTCAAACCCTTGAGGTAATCTACTACCATCCGTACATAGGCCTGGACAAATATGTAGATAGTGTCACTTAGGTGGGTGATCAAGGCTATGTGTTTGTGTAATAATATCCACACATCTATAAGTTTCTATACATTTATATGGATGAATTAGCAGGTCTTGCTTTTAGCTGAAATATAATTTTAGAAACCACTTCATAAAGTAGATCATATTTTCCATGGTAAAAAAATGCTATAAGTGGGAGTTTCATTCCTGACCAAGGACTCCTCAGCAAATAAAATTTAGCTACTGTCAACAGCTTGTCATGGAACAAAAACTATGACCATTGTGTAAACCTCTATAAATATCTGACACAAAAACAATGCCCTAAGCCCTACAAAAGGGGGCCTAAGTATGTGCAGTACCTACACATGGAGCCTCAAAGTTTCTAGAAATATCTAACCATCACATAAAAATACAGCCCACTTGAACTGTTCTAAATTTAACACATTGCTATACTAGCATTAAAGATTTGACTTATAATTTTGCAAACACTAAATTTTTTTTTTAAATTTTATTGAACGGTAACTATGTACATTAATGCACTTCTGGGGTACAGTGTGGGGTTTTTGCATGCAATCCGAAATACTTCCATCAAACTGATCAACACAGCCTTCATGTCATTTTCTCAGTTATAGTTTTAAAACATTTTGATTCTACTCTTAGAGAGTTTCACTTGTACCCCTGTAAGATATACCTCAAAAATGGTCCCTCCAATCCCCCTCCCTCCACCCATTCCCTCCTCCCTTCTCCCTTGGGGAACTATATTCTAATAATACAAACAGTTATGGGGAAAAAAAGGAGTAAACAAAATAAATTAAAATATTAAACAAAATAACAACTAAACCAAGCGAAGTCAGGGATAAAATGAAGAAAAGCAGATGGAGTGACTTAGAAATTATTAAAACATTGAAAATGTGTTGTTAACATAATGACAGGTTGAACATCAAAGTATGGGTAAAGATAGGGAATAGTAACTTTAAGCAAGACAGCTGTTTTGATTTTATTAACACAGAACAAATTTATTTTAAGTGAATAAATATTGTCAGAAATAAAAAGATATATTTCATAACTATGCAAGGGATAAGCCTACTCAGATCACACAAGAATGAACCTTTGTCTTGCTAGTTTCTTAAGTTACTATGTGACATTGGATTAATCCCTCTCTATACCTTTATAATGAGTGCTGATTACCTGGTGGAACAATCTTCCATAAATATTTTACTTCAAAAGTTTTGGCTATTCATGGTCCTTTTCAATATCCTCAAATTTCATAATCAATTTGAATAATTCTCATCAACATAAAATAAAATAACTTCGGGAATTTTGAGATGCATTACATTGTATATAGATATCAATTAGGCATAAATAACATCTTTATGCCATTACGATTTCTAATACGTTAACATAACATTTCACTACCTGGGTTAGGTATTTGGTAATCTCTCTGTAATATTTAATTTTCAAAGCAGAGTCTGGCCACATATTTTATTGTCAGGTATTTGGTGGTTTTGGTATTCGTAATTGAATTGGGGGGTTTTTTGTGCATAGATGAATACTTAATTAAATCAAATTTTGTCCCAGGGGATGATTATATTTACTTGTCTGGCTATTGACAGTTTGGTTATAATTTTCTATAAGATATCTAGATGTGGGTCATTTTGAATTTATCCCTCTCGAAGTTCACTGACCTTCTTTTATGTTTTATATCAAATTTGGGAAGATTATGGTCATATTTTCTTCAAACATCATTTCTCTTCTTTCTCTTTTTACTCCTCTTTTGACATTACCATTATTATGCTTATGTTGGTCTCTGTGGCTATTCATCTTTGTTGGAATGCTGCTTGCCTCACAAACTCAGTGGCTGTATTAATTTTTGTTCTTTTTTCCTCTCTATTCCTCATACTGGACAACCTTAATTGACCTATCTTCAAATTCACTGATTTTTTTTTTCTTCTGTCAGTTCACACCTGATACTCAGCCTCTTTAGTGAATTTTTCATTTCTGTTATTATACTTTTCTGCACCAGAATTCATTTCTATTTGTTTTAAGAAGTACTTATATATCTCTTTATTGATATTCTCTATTTGGTGAAATGTTCTCCTACTTTCTTTTATTTTTATACACTTGGTCATTTTTGTACAAACATTCTCCTACTTTATTTTTATACATTTGGCCATATATTTTTGAACATATTTCTAAAAATATCTGGTTTAAAGGCTTATCTAGTAAGTTCAACAACTGGGCTTCCTTCGGGACCATTTCTACTGATACTTTCTTTCTTGTGTGTAGGATGGTGAAGAGCATATGGAAACTCTGTAATAGAATTAAAATTCTATTAATTATTCTGTACTATTAATTATTCCAAATGTAATTATCTATCTAGAATTTAAGGAGTCCTTCTGTCTTATACTTCTTACATATTCTTTTAATTGTATATTGAAAAGATACAAACATATACACTTTAAAAGATGTTTTCTGATGTATTTCTTTTAGATAAAGTCATTTAAACAGCTACTTAAAATAAGACTTCCAATAAAGAAAATTCAAATCCACCAAGTTTGTATTTTGTGAATTGCTATACATAACTTATAAAGAAGATTCTTTTTTTTTTTAGGAGAGAGTCTCACTATGTCACCCTTGGTAGAGTGCTCTAGTGTTACAGCTCACAGCAACCTCAAACTCTTGGGCTTAAAGGTTTCTCTTGCCTCAGCCTCCCAAGCAGCTGGGACTACAGGCTACAGGCTCTACAATGCCCGGCTATTTTTTTGTTGCAGTTGTCATTGTTTAGCTGGCCAGGACTAGGTTCCAACCCGCCAGCCTCATTGTATGTGGCCTGCGCCCAACGGAGTTAGGGGCACTGCCAATATAAAGAGATTTCTTAAAGGCAATAATTTAACTAACAAAAAAATCTCTTACCACACACTGAATAACTGAAACCTCAGCCCTCTCTTTCAACGACAGCTACGCAGACAAAACTTTCCTTTTACTTCTAAGGTTGAACCTGAGAAGGAAGATGGAGATGATTTCCACATACCATTATTTAAACTGCCCAGTTTTGATTGCTGCCACGTTTTGGCAAACATGAATAAAACTGCTGTAATCAATCGTGGGCAAAATTTTGCGTGGACATTAGTTTTCAACTTCTTTGTGTTGAAAGGACCATGATGGGAGGATCCTACAGTACGAATATATTCAGTTTTGTAAGAAACTGCCGTAGTGGATTTCACAGTGGATTTACCACCAGACCTTCTGAGCAGCAGTGACTAAGAATGCTGCTCTCTGCGGCCTCGCCTGCATTAGGGGTTTCAGTGGTCTGGATTGTGGCCATTCTAATTGGCATCTTTTTGGATGCTTTTTCCCCACCTGTATATCTTTGGTGAGCGGTCTGTAAAGGCCTTTGGCCCACATTTTAAGTGGATTACTTTTTCTTATTGTTGAGTTTGAAGAGTTCCTTGTATATTTATACAGATAGCTCTGTTGCAGATACTTTCTCCAACCACGTAGTTAGCCTTTTCATTTTCTTAGCAGGGTCCTGCACAGAGTAGAAATTTTCAGCTTGAATGAAGCCCAGCTTATCAATTTTTTCTTTCATAACTGGTGCAATATATAAAGTGTCATTGCTAGAGCCTGTATTATTTTTATTTTCTTCTGTTGCTTTCCACTCATTTGCTTTATGTGCCGTACGCCCACACTTGATCTTAGCCAAAAGGCCGAGAAGCGATATACGCCCACTTTCATAGGCCTTAGCAGCTATTTAGGGCTGGCAAACCTGTACCTGCGGTTTTTTACCGTAGGGAATAGGAAATAATCACATGGAGCCAAGTCAGGACTGTAGGGTGGGTGCTGTATGGTCATGATCCATGCCATTTTCTGTCATTTATGCTTTAATAAAAAAGCCAGGTGTGGTGGCTCAAGCCTTTGAATCTAGCACTTTGGGAGGCTGAGGTGTGTGGATTGCTTGAGCTCGGGGGTTCAAGACCAGCCCAAACAAGAGCCAGACCCGGTCTCTAAAAATAGCCGGCACTGTGGCAGGCGCCTGTAGTCCCAGCTACTCACCAGGCTGAGGCAAGAAAATCACTTGAGCCTAAGAGTTTGAGGTTACTGTGAGCTATCATGTCTCAACACTCAAATGAAGGTGACAAATTGAGACTCTGTCTCAAAAAAAAAAAAAAAAAAGCAAGGAATTTTTTTTTTAAATGGTCCCTACATTGTTAAATTCCTTTCTAGAAAAGAATTAAAACACACTACTTCCGATCTCACTACGTATCTTATTTCAATAGACAATTATTAGCACAGAGTATTACCATTTTTAAAAATAACAATTGCAAAGTTAAAAAAGTAACCTTTTAAATTGCATTTCAGTTTATTGATTATGTTGAAAATGATTCAGTACATTGCTTATATACCATATTTTATACTCTGATAAAAATGTAAGTGGAATTTTATGCATAAATTCTTTCATTTTTGTGGCTATAAAATATGTTATTTATTTCATATGAACTGACCAGAATATATAAGAAATTCACATTCATTTGTTTTTAATGGAAATCAATAGTCCTTCAATTGCTGTATTTAAGTGAACGCAGACTATTCTTTTGCTCCGACAGATATGATTTGTTTTCATTTAGTTCCAGCATTTTGCACACCGCTGCAAGAAAACGATTAAGGGAATGTTTCAAGAGTTGTTTGCTGATATTTCTGTAACATCTAACATGTAATTAGATAAGAAAGGCACGTTTTTAACGTAGAGTAAAATGATTGCATGTAATGTCTTGTCTGGGATGTATGTCTTTTTTCAACAAATGTTCAGAGTCACTTCACTTATGCTGTTTTAAAAGTTTTAAACATAAAAAATTCAAGTTGAAATGAAAATAGTAGAGGTTCTGCCTTTTATTTCAAAAAAATTTTTCAACTTTATATAGATTTTTGTGTTTCCTTCATTGATATAGAGGCTAGAAACAAAATCAATGATTTCATGACATCTCTTACGTTATATAGGGTGATCTAAATATTATAGATCACAAAACTAGGAGAAATGGTTCATCTCTGCCCTAGACACTTTAGTTGTTTATAATACACAGTTTTAAAGAGCAAATACTAGTTTAGGATGGAAATTAAAAAAATAAATGAAACTAATGATGATTTAGAGAGACGTTTTGTCAGGTTAATATAAAAAGGATTTAATGTATTATGCTCTGAAGCTAAAGATTTCTTAAGATAGGTAAGAGAAAAATAACCATAACAGTATTTTCTTAACTTTCTGTAACAATTTGGGGGAGACATTAAAATTTAATCTATTTAATAAATATCTAATATGATTACATGGATTTTAAAACTGCTTTTACTGAAACCTTTTCAGTAACAATTTATTACTTGTTATTTTACTTATTAAGCACAACTGCATGAATTTCATACATTTCCTTTCATTGTTAATTTAAATGTGACTATTAAAATTTAGTAAATACTAGAGACTCTAGGTATATAATTAATGCTTGCTTTATGACTAATGTTTTAAATACCACTTTCCTGGAATATTGAGGTAAGTTAGAAATTGACAGGTTTATACATATCTCCAAACATAATTATGATTTGTAATTATAATGTATGCTACATATACTTTCTTATCTATAAGACAGACATAGTACTAGATAGTTGTTATAAAGACAGAATTACTTAATTAGTATAAAGCATTAGGGCTCTTCCTGGGAAAATTTAGCAAAGATTGCTAGATGATTTATAAATCAATATATTATATTTATGTTAGATTATATAGATTATATATTGACTTTGCTTCCATTATCTATATATCTATATAAATATACCTCATCTTATACATATATATATCAATATAAATATCTATATTTTCTACCAAGAAAATGTCCTACTATTAAGGTTTTTCCCCTTAGTTCAGAATTTCTTTACATGACAGTCATAAGGATGATATATTTTGTAAAGAACCTTTATAAAATATATCTTACCAGAAATATTTGTCTATTAAATGTAATTAAATGATAGAAAGATTGATTGGACTTTTAATGAAGAAATAATTGTGTCACAGTTGCCAAACTTCTTAGTTACTTTAAGAATCCTAAGTCCTGTTTCCTTACATAAATCTGACAGTTCTCCCAGACAACATTTAGCGCTCACTGGCTCTTAAAAACTTTTGATCATGAAAACTGGATATGAGTCAGTGCTCTAGTTCAAATTCCCTTCAAGCGGGTTTCTTTTTGTCCACACATTATTTCTCTCAAACTGAGTTCATGAATTTAAGCTACATGTTTTCTGTATTGTTAGAATTCATTAAAATGTGCACAATTTAAAAGCTCAACTATAAGCTGCGTCCTTAGTTACTAATTTGGAGAGATTCCCTAAAGTTCTCAACTACATAACAATTTAGTTGGTGTGCTTTAAATTATTGCATTGGTTTTAAAATAATAAATTAGTGTTTTGCTCCAAATATTCCATAATTCAAAGTTTTCATGAATTTTTTATTTAGTTTATTTTAGTAGACAGTTTTTATGTGAAGAAAATTCACATAAATCTATAAAAGATGTTTCTATTTCTAGGACTCAGAGAATAGCTTAGAATATAGCGGTAGGGGTAGACTACTGCAAATTATCTTAAATAATCAAACAGATATAAATCATTTCCTGTTCTAAATCTAACTTTACTTTGTCATAATATATGTACATTATAATTTCAAAGGAAGAAAAACTGGAAAATGATAAAAAGAAAGGAAAAAAAAACACAGGAAAATCTTAGTATGATCAAACCAAAGAATATTTTTGAATGTGTATTTAGTATTTAGGTGCTTTACAAGTATTTAAGTGCTCTGGTCATGCAATAGGCTAGCACATGGTACTGATATAACGGAAGTATTTATTTTATATTGAAAACAATGCTTTGTTTCTGTCACCTTTTGTGTATAAATCAACTTTGTTTAAGCCTGTTTAATATGTGTGTGTGTGTGTGTAATGCCGGGTCCTGCCCCTGGGGCAGGGTCCGTTAAGACCCATGTAGCTGGAAGCTATCAAATGAAGAAATATAAGCTTAGAAACAACAAGAAAGAAAGGGACAAGACACACAGAATAGAATTTTCCAAGGTGGGAGCACAGGGGGACTACTGTTCGTTTGTGGGGTTTTAATGGTGGCCCTCAGTATTTGTTCCACTTGTCTTTTATTGACAGCTATTTGTTCATTAACCCAGAGGGTGAGCTGAGGAAGGGAACAAAGATGCCAGCAGTTTCTCTGAACAAACATATCAAAGGGAACACTTTTACATTGCTGGTGGGAATGCAAATTAATAAGTTCTTTTTGGAAAGTCATCTGGAACACACTTAGAGAGCTAAAAATAGACCTGCCATTTGACCCTATAATTCCATTATTAGGTATATACCCAGAAGATAAAAAATCACATTTCAATAAAGATGTTTGTATCAGAATGTTTATTGCAGCCCAATTCATAATTGCCAGATCATGGAAGAAGCCCAAGTGTCCATCGATCCAC